>CM053784.1:558584911-558632411 GCA_028749045.1 Cupressus sempervirens | reverse complement strand
CTCCCCAATCACTTGTGATGTGATGCACAATCCAAGGGCTAGACACGAGCTTGCCCTTGAAAGCCCACTTTCTAAGGCATCCCCCGATGACACATTGGAATGACAACCGCTGTCGAACCATTTCCCAATGTTGTACCGATCGAGTTGGCACAGAGCCGCTAGACGAGGGCTCCCGTTTTAGATCGAGTTTTAAAATCACCAAGAAGACGCAGTGAGGGCTGGCAACCACTGCCAAACCTTTTTCCGAAATTGCACCAGTTGAGTGACTAGAAAACATGCTTTACGCGATAGGCACGCAAAAAATTTTGCTAGAGCGCCAAGCACCCACCTCATGGCCAGAGACAAGGGCTCGCCATTAGATCAACTTTGAAATCACTGAACAGACGCGCTGTAGAATGGCAACTGCTGCCAAGTCTCTTCCGTAGTTGCGTCGGTCGAGTGATCGAAGAAGGTGATCTAAGAGAGGGTCCAAGCATAGGCATTCGTTGGAGAATTCGCGCTGATGGCATAAATTTATGCAATACCCGAGCAACACCGGACGGAGGTGCTAGACGAGGGCTCCTATTTTAGATTGAGTTTTAAAATCACCGAGTAGACGCGGTGAGGGCTGGCAACCGCTGCCAAACCTTTTTCCGAAATTGCGCCATCTGAGTGACAAGAAAACATGATCTAAAGGAGAGTCCAGGAATAGCAGCCTCGAGGGTGGGCTTTATGCCCCTCTAATTGATTCAACGTCGGCGTCCACCGTTTCAAAATCTGACATATCCATCCACCCTGACAGCGGCATTGAATCAATGAGGGGGGCACGGGAGAGGCTCGCGGCAACCACCTCTCCTGTTGTAGCCACGATAGGCACGCAAAAAATTTTGCTAGAGCACCAAGCACCCACCTCATGGCTAGAGACAAGGGCTCGCCATTAGATCAACTTCAAAATCACTGAATAGACGCGCTGTAGAATGGCAACCGCTGCCAAGTCTCTTCCATAGTTGCGTTGGTCGAGTGATCGAACAAGGTGATCTAAGAGAGGGTCCAAGCGTAGGCATTCATTGGGGGATTTTCTTCGATGGCATAAATTTATGCAATACCCGAGCAACACCGGACAGAGGTGCTAGACGAGGGCTCCCATTTTAGATCGAGTTTTAAAATCACCAAGTAGACGCGGTGAGGGCTGGCAACCGTTGCCAAACCTTTTTCCAAAATTGCGCCAACAGAGTGACAAGAAAACATGATCTAAAGGAGAGTCCAGGAATAGCACCCTCGAGGGTGGGCTTCATGCCCCTCTAATTGATTCAATGTCGGCGTCCACCATTTCAAAATCTGACATATCCATCCGCCCTGACAGCGACGTTGAATCAATGAGCTGGGCACAGGAGAGGCTCGTGGCAACCACCTCCCCCATTGTAGCCATGATAGGCTCGCAAAAAATATTGCTAGAGCACCAAGTACCACTGCCAAACCTTTTTCCGAAATTGCGCCAGCTGAGTGACGAGAAAACATGATCTAAAGGAGAGTCAAGGAATAGCACATCCGAGGTGGGCTTCATGCCCCTCTAATTGATTCAACGTCGGCGTCCTCCCTTTCAAAATCTGACATATCCATCCGCCTTGACACCGGCATTGAATCAATGAGGGGGGCACGGGAGAGGCTCGCGGCAACCACCTCTCCTATATAAGCTATTAGTGCGAGGCTCACTCTGCATTAGAAATTAGCGAACACAATGACATCCGCCTTAAAAATCCAAATCCTTTAAAATTCCTACCAAACAACCATTCACGATCCAATTTTTTATGAGGTCGGCAGAGGAGCAAAAGATTGTCATCGGTTAGGAGATGTGAGTTCATGGAGCTGAGGGACTGAAATGGTCATCGAGCTCATCTGATCAACTAGATGAATTTCACCTTGAAGGGGCCCAATCCAAAAGTTCTGGAGGTCATCTCCTGGAACTCTTGAGAACAAGGCCCATCTTACATGCAAACTCTGCTACTGAGCAAACATAGGTTGCAATTAAAGAGAAATTGCGAGGCTGTCACAATGGCCCGAGGCCAATGGCTCCAACTAAGTCAATTTTCTCTTGCAATCACCATGCCGCCGTTCACAGAGAGATCTCCCCATTCACTTGTGACGCAACGCACAATCCAAGGTCTAGACGCGAGACCGCCCTTGAAAGAAAGACCACTTTCCAAGACATCCCCCGATGACACATTGGAACATCAACCGCTGTTGAACCACTCCCAATGTTGTGCCGATCAAGTTGGCACAGAGGCGACCTTAGGGAGCTCCCGCGTAGCAATCGGGATGTGCTTTCGTGCCCATCTCTCACAAAAACCAATGTTAGCTGTGGACAAATTTGGAATCCAAGGGCTCGCATCCATCGATATCGTCGGCACTGGGTCTATATATTCAAAGGCCACGGAGAGGTTCCGATAAGAGAAGCTCCCCTGCTCGCTCGCACAAACATATCCCAAATTCTAGACACAAGCTCCCGCCCTTAGCATCGCTCTTCAGATCACCACAATGACACGTTGGAACGACAATCGCTGTCGAACAACTCCCAAAATTGTGGCAATGGAGTGAGAAAGAAGAGAAACTTTGGGGAGCCATGCATAGCAAATAGGCTGTGCTGCTGCTTCATTCCGCTCTTATATAGATCCGAAATCGTTGATTTCATTTGGAATCCAAGGCTGCATTCGTCCTTGCTCAAACAATCAATGGCTCTTCTAATTGAATGGCCACGGGGAGCTTCTGATAACAAAGGCTCCCTTGTCACTCGTGATGCGCAGGCCAACTGCTAGACGACGGGTCGCCCTTCAGATCGCTGCCCAGGCAACCACCACAACGGCACCATTGGAACGACAACCACTGCCGAACCGTTCTGAAAATTTTGTGCCAAAGAAGTTGTTGCGTAGAGAATGACTCTGGGGAGAGAGCCCTCGCATAGCAAAATCAGGTTGGCTTCACGGCCCTCCCAATAGAAACGATGTTGGTGCCAATATTCCAAAAATCCGAATAACGTGTCTTTCGCGAACACCAGCACTGATTTCTATTGGGGAGGGTCATCGAGAACTTTTGTTATCAAAGCTCTCATTGTAAGTCGTGATAGGCACACAAAAAATTTCTAGAGCCCCAAGCACCCAACTCATGGCTAGACCAGGGCTCGCCATTAGTAGATCAACTTCGAAATCGCTGAACAGACGCGCTGTGGAATGGCAACCGCTGCCAAGCCTCTTCCGTAATTGTGTCGGTCGAGTGATCGAAGAAGGTGATCTAAGAGAGAGTCCAAGGCTAGGGATTCATTGGGTGATTTGCGCCGATAGCAAAAAATTATGCAATACCCGAGCAACACCGGACGGAGGTGCTAGACGAGGGCTCCCATTTTAGATCGAGTTTTAAAATCACCAAGTAGACGCGGTGAGGGCTGGCAACCGCTACCAAACCATTTTCCGAAATTGCACCAGCTGAGTGACAGGAAAACATGATCTAAATGAGAGTCAGGGAATAGCACCCTCGAGGGTGGGCTTCATGCTCCTCTAATTGATTCAACATCGGCGTCCACCGTTTCAAAATCTGACATATCCATCCGCCCTGACAGCGGTGTTGAATCAATGAGGGGGGCATGGGAGAGGCTCGCAGCAACCACCTCTCCCGTTGTAGCCGTGATAGGCACGCAAAAAATTTTGCTAGAGCACCAAGCACCCACCTCATGGCTAGAGACAAGGGCTCGCCATTAGATCAACTTCGAAATCGCTGAACAGACGCGCTGTAGAATGGCAACCGCTGCCAAGTCTCTTCCGTAGTTGCATCGGTCGAGTGATCGAAGAAGGTGATCTAAGAGAGGGTCCAAGTGTAGGCATTCATTGGGGGATTCGCGCCAATGGCATACATTTCTGCAATACCCAAGCAACACCGGACGGAGGTGCTAGACGAGGGCTCCCATTTTAGATCGAGTTTTAAAATCACCAAGTAGACGCGGTGAGGGCTGGCAACCGCTGCCAAACCTTTTTCCGAAATTGCGCCAGCTGAGTGACAAGAAAACATGATCTAAAGGAGAGTCCAGGAATAGCACCCTCGAGGGTGGGCTTCATGCCCCTCTAATTGATTCAACATCGGCGTCCACCGTTTCAAAATCTGACATATCCATCCGCCCTGACAGTGGCATT
Organism: Cupressus sempervirens; assembly: GCA_028749045.1. Classification (NCBI taxonomy): domain Eukaryota; kingdom Viridiplantae; phylum Streptophyta; class Pinopsida; order Cupressales; family Cupressaceae; genus Cupressus; species Cupressus sempervirens. Next base: position 558,628,254 of record CM053784.1, on the reverse strand, counting down.
GAATCAATGAGGGGGGCACGGGAGAGGCTCGCAGCAACCACCTCTCCCCTTGTAACCGTCTTACTTGCAAACTCTGCTACTGCGCAAACATAGGTTGCAATTAAAGAGAAATTGCCAGGCCATCGCAGTGGCTCGAGGCCAATGCTCCGACTAAGTCAATTTTCTCTTGCAATCACCATGCCGCCGTTCACAGAGAGATCTCCCCATTCACTTGCGACGCGACGCACAATCCAAGTGATAGACGCGAGCTCTCCCTTGAAAGGCCAGGCCACTTTCCAAGACATCCCCTAATGACACATTGGAACGACAACCGCTGTCGAACCATTCCCAATGTTGTGCCGATCAAGTTGGCACAGAGGTGACCTTAGGGAGCTCCCGCGTAGCAATCGGGATGTGCTTTCGTACCCATCTCTCACAAAAACCAATCTTAGCTGTGAACAAATTTAGAATCCAAGGCTCGTATCCATCGATATCGTCGGCACTGGGTCTATATATTCAAAGGCCACGGAGAGGTTCCCATAAGAGAAGCTCCCCTACTCGCTCGCACAAACATCCCAAATGCTAGACACAAGCTCCCGCCCTTAGCATCACTCTTCAGATCGCCGCAATGACACATTGGAATGACAACCACTGTCGAACAACTCCTGAATTTGTGCCGATGGAGTGAGAAAGATGAGCAACTTTGGGGAGCCGCGCATGGCAAACGGGCTATTGCTTCATTTCGCTCTTATATATAGATTTGATGTCATTGATTTCCTTTGGAATCCGAGGCTGCATTTGTCCTTGCTCACACAAGCAATGGCTCTTCTCATCGAATGGTCACGGGGAGCTTCCGATTACAAAGGCTCCCTTGTCACCCGTGATGCGCAACCCAACTGCTAGACGACGGCTCGCCCTTCAGATCGCTGCCCAGGCAACCACCACAACGGCACCATTGGAACGACAACCGCTGCCGAACCATTCCAAAATTTTTTTGCCAAAGAAGTTGTTGCAAAGAGAACAACTCTGGGGAGAGAGCCCTCGCATAGCAAAATCGGGATGGCTTCACGGCAACTGGATAGGATTTGAATTCATGGAGCCAAGGGAGTGAAATGGTCATCGAGCTCATCTGATCAACTGGATGAATTTCACCTTGAAGGGGCCCAATCCAAAAGTTTCGGAGGTCATCTCCTGGAATTGTCAAGAACAAAGGCCAATCTTACATGCAAACTCTGCTACTGCGCAAACATAGGTTGCAATTATAGAGAAATTGCAAGGCCTTCACAATGGCCCGAGGCCAATGCTCCGACTACTAAGTCAATTTTCTCTTGCAATCACCATGCCGCCGTTTACAGAGAGATCTCCCCATTCACTTGTGACGATGCACAATCCAAGTGCTAAGCGATCTCGCCCTTGAAAGGCAGCATTCCAAGACATCCCGATGACACATTGGAATGACAACCGCTATCGAACCATTCCCAATGTTGTGCCGATCGAGTTGGCACAGAGGTGATCTTAGGGAGCTCCCGCGAATCGATCGGGAAGTGCTCTCGTACCCATCTCTCACAAAAACCAATGTTAGCTGAACAATTTTAGAATCCAAGGCTCGTATCCATCGATATCGTCGGCACTGGGTCTATATTCAAAGGCCACGGAGAGGTTCCGATAAGAGAAGCTCCCCTGCTCGCTTGCACAAACATCCCCAAATGCTAGACGCAAGCTCCCGCCCTTAGCATCACTCTCCAGATCACCGCAATGACACATTGGAACGACAACTGCTGTCAAACAACTCCCGAATTTGTGCCGATGGAGTGAGAAAGAAGAGCCAGATCGGGTCAGCCAGCATGGCTCGGCCACCATTTTTCGCCGAGAGCTTTCGATATTAAAACTCCCATGTAGCAGCGATAAGTACACCATGACAAAATTTCTAGAGCACCGAGCACCCATAGCAAATTGCCATTATACCAAGCAATGCCGAAGTGCTAGACAAGGGCTCACGTTTAGATCAAGTTTTAAAATCACCAAAAAGACATGCCATGGATCGGCAACCGCTGCCTCACCTTTTCCAAAATTGAGTCATCAGAAAACATGATCTAAAGGAGAGCCGAGGAAAAGCACTGAGATCGCTTCATGCCCCTTTCATTCATTCAACATTAGCATACACCATTTGAAAACCCAACAATCCGATCTGCCTAGACACCAATGTTGAATCAATGAAAGGGGCATGGGAGAGGCTCGCGGCAACAACCTCTCCTATATAAGCTATTAGTGCGAGGCTCGCTCTGCATTAGAAATCTACGATAGTGCAAACAACTCCCATAAAAATCCAATTCAATGAAAAATGTGACCAAACAGCCATCCATGACACCATTTTTGGAGTTCACCCAGATCGGCTCGGCTAGAATGGCTCGCCCAGATCGGCTCGGCCAGCATGGTGACTTGCTGACTCGGTGAGAGTACGTACTTCGAACTGTCAAGAACAAAGGCCAATCTAACATGAAAACTCTGCTACTGCACAAACATAGCTTGCAATTATAGAGAAATTGCAAGGCCGTCACAATGGCCCGAGGCCAATGCTCCGACTACTAAGTCAATTTTCTCTTGCAATCGCCATGCCGCCATTCATAGAGAGATCTCCCATTCACTTGTGACGACGCACAATCCAAGTGCTAGATGCGAGCTCGACCTTGAAAGGCCGCGTTCCAAGACATCCCGATGACACATTGGAATGACAACCGCTGTCGAACCATTCCCAATGTTGTGCCGATCGAGTTGGCACCAAGGCGATCTTAGGGAACTCCCGCGTATCGATCGGGAAGTGCTTTCGTACCCATCTCTCACAAAAACCAATGTTAGCTGAACAATTTTATAATCCAAGGCTCGTATCCATCGATATCGTCGGCATTGGGTCTATATTCAAAGGCCACGGAGAGGTTCCGATAAGAGAAGCTCCCCTGCTCGCTTGCACAAACATCCCCAAATGCTAGACGCAAGCTCCCGCACTTAGCATCGCTCTCTAGATCACCGCAATGACACATTGGAACGACAACCGCTGTCGAACAACTCCTGAATTTGTGCCGATGGAGTGAGAAATGAGAGCCAGATAGGGTCGGCCAGCATGGCTCGGCCACCATTTTTCGCCGAGAGCTTTCGATATTAAAGCTCCCATGTAGCCGCGATAAGTACACCATGACAAATTGCTAGAGCGCTGAGCACCCATAGAAAATTGCCATTATACCAAGCAACGCCGGAGTGCTAGACTAGGGCTCACGTTTAGATCAAGTTTTAAAACCACCAAAAACACACGCCATGGATCGGCAACCGCTGCCTCACCTTTTCCAAAATTGAGTCATCGAAAAACATGATCTAAAGGAGAGCCGAGGAAAAGCACTGAGATCGCTTCATGCCCCTTTCATTCATTCAACATCAGCATACACCATTTGAAAACCCAACAATCCGATCCGCCTAGACACCAATTTTGAATCAATGAAAGGGGCATGGGAGAGGCTCGCGGCAACAACCTCTCCTATATAAGCTATTAGTGCAAGGCTCACTCTGCATTAGAAATTTGCGATAGCGCGGACAACTCCCTTGAAAATCCAATTCAATGAAAAATGTGACCAAACAGCCATCCACGACACCGTTTTTGGAGCTCGCCCAGATCGGCTCGGCCAGAATGGCTCGCCCAGATCGGCTCAGCCAGCATGGCTCATCCAAATCAGCTCGGCCAGCATGGTGACTTGCTGACTTGGTGAGAGTACTTCGAACTATAAAAAACAAAGGCCAATCTAATGTGCAAACTCTGCTACTGCGCAAACATAGGTTGCAATTATAGAGAAATTGCAAGGCCGTCACAATGGCCCGAGGCCAATGCTCCGACTACTAAGTCAATTTTCTCTTGCAATCGCCATGCCGCCATTCATAGAGAGATCTCCCCAATCACTTGTGATGACGCACAATCCAAGTGCTAGACGCGAGCTCACCCTTGAAAGGCCACGTTCCAAGACATCCCGATGACACATTGGAACGACAACCGCTGTCGAACCATTCCCAATGTTGTGCCGATCGAGTTGGCACAGAGGCGATCTTAGGGAACTCCCGCGTATTGATCGGGAAGTGCTTTCGTAACCATCTCTCACAAAAACTAATGTTAGCTGAACAATTTTAGAATCCAAGGCTCGTATCCATCGATATCGTCGGCACTAGGTCTATATTCAAAGGTCACGGAGAGGTTCTGATAAGAGAAGCTCCCCTGCTCGCTTGCACAAACATCCCCAAATGCTAGACGCAAGCTCCTGCCCTTAGCATCGCTCTCCAGATCACCGCAATGACACATTGGAACGACAACCACTGTCGAACAACTCCCAAATTTTTGCCGATGGAGTGAGAAAGAAGAACCAGATCGGGTCGACGAAAATGGCTAAGCCAGATCGGGTCGGCCAGCATGGCTCGGCCACCATTTTTTGCCGAGAGCTTTCGATATTAAAGCTCCCATGTAGCCACGACAAGTACACCATGACAAATTGCTAGAGCGTCGAGCACCCATAGCAAATTGCCATTATACCAAGCAATGCCAGAGTGATAGATAAGGGCTCACATTTAGATCAAGTTTTAAAATCACCAAAAACACATGCCATGGATCGGCAACCGCTGCCTCACCTTTTCCAAAATTGAGCCATTGGAAAACATGATCTAAAGGAGAGCCGAGGAAAAGCACTGAGATCACTTCATGCCCCTTTCATTGATTCAACATCAGCATACACCATTTGAAAACCCACCAATCCGATATGCCTAGACACTAATGTTGAATCAATGAAAGGGGCATGGGAGAGGCTCGCGGCAACAACCTCTCCTATATAAGCTATTAGTGCGAGGCTCGCTCTGCATTAGAAATCTACGATAGCACGGACAACTCCCTTAAAAATCCAATTCAATGAAAAATGTGACCAAACAGCCATCCACGACACCGTTTTTGGAGCTCGGCCAGATCGGGTTGGCAAGAATGGCTCGCCCAGATCGGGTCAGCCAGCATGGCTCACCCAGATCGGCTCGGCCAGCTTGGCTTAGCCAGCATGGCTCACCCAGATCGGCCTGCCCAGATCGGGTCGGCCAGCATGGTGACTTGGTGACTCAGTGAGAGTACTTGGAACGGTCAAGAACAAAGCCCAATCTTACATGCAAACTCTGCTACTGCACAAACATAGGTTGCAATTATAGAGAAATTGCAAGGCCATCACAATGGCCTGAGGCCAATGCTCCGACTACTAAGTCAATTTTCTCTTGCAATCGCCATGTCACTGTTCACAAAGAGATCTCCCCATTCACTTGTGACGACGCACAATCCAAGTGCTAGATGCGAGCTCGCCCTTGAAAGGCCGCGTTCCAAGACATCCCGATGACACATTGGAACGACAACCGCTGTTGAACCATTCCCAATGTTGTGCCGATTGAGTTGGCACAGAGGCGACCAAACAGCCATCCATGACACCGTTTTTAGAGCTCGGCCAGATCGGCTCGGCCAGAACGGCTCGCCCAGATCGGCTCGGCCAGCATGGCTCGGCCAGAACGGCTCAGCCAGCATGGCTCGGCCAGAATGGCTCGCCCAAATCGGCTCATCCAGATCGGCTCGGCCAGCATGGCTCGGCCAGAACGGCTCGTCCAGATCGGCTCGGCCAGCATGGCCCGGCCAGAACGGCTCGGCCAAAACGGGTCGCCCAAATTGGCTCGGCCAGAACGGGTCGCCCAGATCGGCTCGGCCAGAATGGCTCACCCAGATCGGCTCGGCCAGCATGGCTTGCCCAGAATGGCTCGGCCAGATCGGGTCAGCCACAATGGCTCGCCCAGATCGGCTCGGCCAGCATGGCTCGGCCAGAACGGCTCGGCCAGATCAGGACAGTGACTTGATGAACGGATTTAGAGATTCCACTTGGTGGGCCGACCTGGCGGGGTGACTTGATGAATGCACTTGAAGGGTCGACTTGGTGGGGTGATTCTATGAATGGACCTAAAGAGTTGACTTGGTGAGAGTACTTGGCGGGGTGACTCGATGAAAGGACTTAAAGAGTCGACTTGGTGAGAGTACTTGGTGGGGCGACTTGATGAATGCACTTGAAGAATCGACTTGGTTAGAGTACTTGGTGGGGCAACTTGATGAACAGACTCAAAGAGTCGACTTGGTGAGAGTACCTGGTGGCTCGACTTGATGAGCAGACTTAAAGAGTCACCTTGGTGAGAGTACTTGGCGGGGTGAACTAATGAACAAACATAAAGAGTCGGCTTGGTGGGAGTACTTGGTGGGCCGACCTGGTGGGGTGACATTATGGACGGACTTAAAGAGTCGACTTGGTTAGATTACTTGTTCTGGTGACTTGATGAACGGACTTCAAGAGTCGACTTGGTGGGGTGACTTGATGAAAGGACTTAAAGGGTCGACTTGGTGAGAGTACTTGGCGGGGCAACTTGATGAACAGACTTAAAGGGTCGACTTGGCGGGGTGACTTGATGAACGGACGTAAAGAGTTGACTTGGTGAGAGTACTTGGTGGGGTGAACTGATGAACGGACTTAAAGAGTTGACTTGGTGGGAGTACTTGGTGGGCCGACTAGATGAACGGACTTATAGAGTCGACTTGGTGAGAGTAGTTTTTCTGGTGACTTGATGAACGGACTTAAAGAGTCGGCTTGGCGGGGTGACTTGATGAAAGGACTTAAAGAGTCAACTTGGTCGGGTGACTCGATGAACGAACTTAGAGGGTCAACTTTGCGAGGTGACTTTATGAACGGACCTAAAGAGTTGACTTGGTGAGAGTACTCGGTGGGGTGACCTGATGAACAGACTTAGAGAGTTGACTTGGTTAGAGTCCTTGGTGGGCCGACCTGGTTGGGTGACTTCGTGAACTGACTTAAAGAGTCGACTTGGTGGGAGTACTTGGTGGGGTGACTTGATGAACGGACTTCAAGGGTCAACTTGGCGAGGTGACTTGATGAACTATCCTAAAGAGTTGACTTGGTGAGAGTACTTGGTGTGGTGACTTGATGAAAAGACTTAAAGAGTCGAATTGGTGAGAGTACTTGGTGGGGTGACTTGATGAACGCACTTGAAGGGTCAACTTGGTGGGGTGACTTTATGAACGGACTTAAAGAGTTGATGTGGTGAGAGTGCTTGGTGGGGTGACTTGATGAACATAGTTAAACAGTCGACTTGGTGAGAGTAGTTGGTCGGGTGACTTGATGAACGCACTTGAAGAATCGAATTGGTTAGAGTACTTGGTGGGGTGACTTGATGAACGGACTTAAAGATTCAACTTGGTGGGCCGACCTGGCGGGGTGATTTGATGAACGGACTCAGAGAGTCGACTTGGTGAGAGTACTTGGTGGGCTGACCTGGCCGGATGACTTGATGAACAATCTTAAAGAGTCAACTTGGTGAGAGTACTCGGTGGGCTGACCTGGTCACGTGACTTGATGAACAGACTTAAAGAGTCGACTTGGTGGGCCGACTTGGCTGGGTGACTTGATGAACGAACTTAAAGAGTCAACTTGGTGGATCGAACTAGCGGGGTGACTTGGTGAGAGTACTTGGTGGGCTGACCTGGCAGGGTGACTTGATGAACGAACTTAGAGAGTCGACTTTGTGAGAGTACTTGGTGGGTCGAACTGGCGAGGTGACTTGATGAACGAACTTAAAGAGTCGACCTGGTGAGAGAACTTGGTGGGCCGAGCTGGCGGGGTGAATTGATGAACGAACCTAAAGAGTCGAATTTGTGAGAGTACTTGGTCGGCCGACCTGGTGGGGTGAGTTGATGACCGAACTTAAAGGGTTGACTTGGTGAGAGTACTTGGTGGGCCAACCTGGCGGGGCGACTTGATGAACGAACTTAAAGAGTCGACTTGGTGAGAGTACTCGATGGGGTGACCTGATGAACAAACCTAAAGAGTCAACCTGGTGAGAGTAATTGGTGGGCCGACCTGGCGGGGTGACTTGGTGAGCAAACTTAAAGAGTCGACTTGGTGAGAGTAGTTGGTGGGCTGACCTGGTGGGGTGACTTGATGAACAAACTTAAAGAGTCGACCTGGTGGGCCGACTTGGCAGAGTGACTTCATGAACGAACTTAAAGAGTCCACTCGGTGGGCCGACCTGGCGGGGTGACTTGATGAACAAACTTAAAGAGTCGACTTGGTGAGAGTAATTTGTGGGCTGACCTGGCGGGGTGACTTGATGAATGAACTTAAAGAGTCAACTTGGTGGGGTGACTTGATGAACGCACTTGAAGGGTCGACTTGGTGGGGTGACTCTATGAACGGAGCTAAAGAGTTGACTTGGTGAGAGTACTTGGTGGGGTGACTCGATGAAAGGACTTAAAGAGTCGACTTGGTGAGAGTACTTGGTGGCTCGACTTTATGAGCAGACTTAAAGAGTCCACTTGGTGAGAGTGGGCCTAACGAGGTGATGTGGTGAGTGGGCCTAACGGGGCGAGTTGGTGGGGTGACTTGTCGAGTGGTATTAGAGAGCTGACGTGGTGAGGCAACTCGGCGAGTTGGTTCGTTGAGATGACATGGTGAGCTGACTTGGTGAGTCAACCTGGTGAGTGAACTTAAAGAGTCGACTTGGCAACGTACTCGAGTCGACTTGGTGAGGCGACCCGACAAGCGGGCTCAAAGAGTCAACATGGTGAGGTGACTCATTGAGTCAACATGGTGAGGTGACTCATGGTGAGGAGCTATCCTTGAGGCGACTTGGTGGGCCTACTTGATTAGTCGACTTGGTGAGCCGACCTGATGAGCTGACAGGGTGAGAGGGCTTAAAGAGGTGACGACTTGGTGGGGTAACTCGGCAAGCCAACTTATCGAGGTGAGATGGTGAGTCGACTTGGTGAGCTGACCTGGTGAGCGCACTTAAAGAGTCAACTTCGTGAGGTGACTCGGTGAGTTAGCCCACTGATGCGGCTTGGGCGAGCCGACCTGGCAAACAAACTTAAAGAGGCGACTTGGGCGGGCTGACCTGGCGAGCAAACTTAAAGAGTTGACTTGGCAACGCACTTGAACAATCGACTTGGTGAGCTGACATGGTGAGTGGGCTTAGAGAAGCAACTCGGCGGGGCGACTTGATGAACGGACTTAAAGGGTCGACTTGGCAGGGTGACTTGATGAACGGACCTAAAGAGTTGACTTGGTGAGAGTACTTGGCGGGGTGAACTGATGAACGGACTTAAAGAGTGGACTTGGTGGGAGTACTTGGTGGGCCGACTTGATGAATGAACTTATAGAGTCGACTTGGTGAGAGTAGTTGTTCTGGTGACTTCATGAACGGACTTAAAGAGTCGGCTTGGCAAGGTGACTTGATGAAAGGACTTAAAGAGTCGACTTGGTCGGGTGACTCGATGAACGAACTTAGAGCGTCGACTTTGCGGGGTGACTTGATGAACGGACCTAAAGAGTTGACTTGGTGAGAGTACTCGGTGGGGTGACCTGATGAACAGATTTAGAGAGTCGACTTGGGGAGAGTCCTTGGTGGGCCGACCTGGTTGGGTGACTTCGTGAACTGACTTAAAGAGTCGACTTGGTGGGAGTACTTGGTGGGGTGACTTGATGAACGGACTTCAAGGGTCAACTTGGCGAGGTGACTTGATGAACGGTCCTAAAGAGTTGACTTGGTGAGAGTACTTGGTGTGGTGACTTGATGAAAAGACTTAAAGAGTCGAATTGGTGAGAGTACTTGGTGGGGTGACTTGATGAACGCACTTGAAGGGTCGACTTGGTGGGGTGACTTTATGAACGGACCAAAAGAGTTGACGTGGTGAGAGTGCTTGGTGGGGTGACTTGATGAACATAGTTAAAGAGTCGACTTGGTGAGAGTAGTTGGTCGGGTGACTTGATGAACGCACTTGAAGAATCAACTTGGTTAGAGTACTTGGTGGGGTGACTTGATGAACAGACTTAAAGATTCGACTTGGTGGGCCGACCTGGCAGGGTGACTTGATGAACGGACTTAGAGAGTCGACTTGGTGAGAGTACTTGGTGGGCCGACCTGGCCGGGTGACTTGATGAACAAACTTAAAGAGTCAACTTGGTGAGAGTACTCGGTGGGCTGACCTGGTCACGTGACTTGATGAATGGACTTAAAGAGTTGACTTGGTGGGCTGACTTGGTCGGGTGACTTGATGAATGAACTTAAAGGGTTGACTTGGTGGGTCAAACTAGTGGGGTGACTTGGTGAGAGTACTTGGTGGGCTGACCTGGCAGGGTGACTTGATGAACGAACTTAGAGAGTCGACTTTGTGAGAGTACTTGGTGGGTCGAACTGGCAGGGTGACTTGATGAACGAACTTAAAGAGTCGACCTGGTGAGAGAACTTGGTGGGCTAAGCTGGCGGGGTGAATTGATGAACGAACCTAAAGAGTCAACTTTGTGAGAGTACTTGGTGGGCCGACCTGGCGGGGTGAGTTGATGACCAAACTTAAAGGGTCGACTTGGTGAGAGTACTTGGTGGGCCGACCTGGCAGGGCAACTTGATGAACGAACTTAAAGAGTCGACTTGGTGAGAGTACTCGGTGGGGTGACCTGATGAACAAACCTAAAGAGTCGACCTAGTGAGAGTACTTGGTGGGCCGACCTGGCAGGGTGACTTGGTGAGAAAACTTAAAGAGTCAACTTGGTGAGAGTAGTTGGTGGGCTGACCTGGCAGGGTGACTTGATGAACGAACTTAAAGAGTCGACCTAGTGGGCCAACTTGGCAGAGTGACTTCATGAACGAACTTAAAGAGTCCACTCGGTGGGCCGACCTAGCGGGGTGACTTGATGAACGAACTTAAAGAGTCGACTTAGTGAGAGTAATTTGTGGGCTGACCTGGTGGGGTGACTTGATGAATGAACTTAAAGAGTCAACTTGGTGGGGTGACTTGATGAACGCACTTGAAGGGTCAACTTGGTGGGGTGACTCTATGAACGGACCTAAAGAGTTGACTTGGTGAGAGTACTTGGTGGGGTGACTCGATGAAAGGACTTAAAGAGTCAACTTGGTGAGAGTACTTGGTGGCTCGACTTTATGAGCAGACTTAAAGAGTCCACTTGGTGAGAGTGCGCCTAACGGGGCGATGCGGTGAGTGGGCCTAATGGGGCGAGTTGGTGGGGCGACTTGGCAAGTGGTATTAGAGAGCCGACGTGGTGAGGCGACTCGGTGAGTTGGTTCGTTGAGATGACATGGTGAGCTGACTTGGCGAGTCGACCCGACGAGCGAACTTAAAGAGTCAACTTGGCAATGTACTCGAGTCGAATTGGTGAGGTGACTCGGTGAGCGGGCTCAAAGAGTCAACATGGTGAGGCAACTCATTGAGTCAACATGGTGAGGCAACTCATGGTGAGGAGCTATCCTTGAGGTGACTTGGTGGGCCTACTTGATTAGTCGACTTGGTGAGCCGACCTGACGAGATGACACGGTGAGCGGGCTTAAAGAGGCGACGACTTGGTGGGGTAACTCAGCAAGCCAACTTATCGAGGCGAGATGGTGAGTCGACTTGGTGAGCTAACTTGGTGAGCGCACTTAAAGAGTCAACTTCATGAGGTGACTCGGCGAGTTAGCCCGCTGATGCGACTTGGGCGGGCCGACCTGGCGAACGAACTTAAAGAGGCGACTTGGTCGAGCTGACCTGGCAAGCGAACTTAAAGAGTTTACTTGGCAACACACTTGAACAATTGACTTGGTGAGCTGACATGGTGAGTGGGCTTAGAGAAGCAACTCAGCGGGGCGACTTGATCAACGGACTTAAAGGGTCGACTTGGCGGGGTGACTTGATGAACGGACCTAAAGAGTTGACTTGGTGAGAGTACTTGGTGGGGTGAACTGATGAACGGACTTAAAGAGTCGACTTGGTGGGAGTACTTGGTGGGCCAACTTGATGAACGGACTTATAGAGTCAACTTGGAGAGAGTAGTTGTTCTGGTGACTTGATGAACGGACTTAAAGAGTCGGCTTGGCGGGCTGACTTGATGAAAGGACTTAAATAGTCGACTTGGTCGGGTGACTCGATGAACGAACTTAGAGGGTCGACTTTGCAGGGTGACTTGATGAATGGACCTAAAGAGTTGACTTGGTGAGAGTACTCGGTGGGGTGACCTGATGAACAGACTTAGAGAGTCGACTTGGTGAGAGTCCTTGGTGGGCCGACCTGGTTGGGTGACTTCGTGAACTGACTTAAAGAGTCGACTTGGTGGGAGTACTTGGTGGGGTGACTTGATGAACAGACTTCAAGGGTCGACTTGGCGAGGTGACTTGATGAATGGTCCTAAAGAGTTGACTTGGTGAGAGTACTTGGTGTGGTGACTTGATGAAAAGACTTAAAGAGTCGAATTGGTGAGAGTACTTGGTGGGGTGACTTGATGAACGCACATGAAGGGTCGACTTGGTGGGGTGACTTTATGAACGGACCTAAAGAGTTGACGTGGTGAGAGTGCTTGGTGGGGTGACTTGATGAACATAGTTAAAGAGTCGACTTGGTGAGAGTAGTTGGTCGGGTGACTTGATGAACGTACTTGAAGAATCGACTTGGTTAGAGTACTTGGTGGGGTGACTTGATGAACGGACTTAAAGATTCGACTTGGTGGGCCGACCTGGCGAGGTGACTTGATGAACAGATTTAGAGAGTCAACTTGGTGAGAGTACTTGGTGGGCCGACTTGGCCGGGTGACTTGATGAACAAACTTAAAGAGTCGACTTGGTGAGAGTACTCGGTGGGCTGACCTGGTCACGTGACTTGATGAACGGACTTAAAGAGTCGACTTGGTGGGCCGACTTGGCCGGGTGACTTGATGAACGAACTTAAAGGGTCGACTTGGTGGGTCAAACTAGCGGGGTGACTTGGTGAGAGTACTTGGTGGGCTGACCTGGCAGGGTGACTTGATGAACGAACTTAGAGAGTCGACTTTGTGAGAGTACTTGGTAGGTCGAACTGGCGGGGTGACTTGATGAATGAACTTAAAGAGTCAACCTGGTGAGAGAACTTGGTGGGCCGAGCTGGCGGGGTGAATTGATGAACGAACCTAAAGAGTCGACTTTGTGAGAGTACTTGGTGGGCCGACCTGGCGGGGTGAGTTGATGATTGAACTTAAAGGGTTGACTTGGTGAGAGTACTTGGTGGGCCAACTTGGCAGGGCGACTTGGTGAGAGTACTCGGTGGGGTGACCTGATGAGCAAACCTAAAGAGTCGACCTGGTGAGAGTACTTGGTGGGCTGACCTGGCGGGGTGACTTGGTGAGCAAACTTAAAGAGTCGACTTGGTGAGAGTAGTTGGTGGGCTGACCTAGTGGGGTGACTTGATGAACGAACTTAAAGAGTCCACTCAGTGGGCCGACCTGGCGGGATGACTTGATGAACGAACCTAAAGATTCGACTTGGTGAGAGTAATTTGTGGGCTGACCTGGCGGGGTGACTTGATGAACAAACTTAAAGAGTCGACTTGGTGAGAGTACTCGGTGGGCTGACCTGGTCACGTGACTTGATGAACGGACTTAAAAAGTCGACTTGGTGGGCCGACTTGGTCGGGTGACTTGATGAACGAACTTAAAGGGTCGACTTGGTGTGTCGAACTAGCGAGGTGACTTGGTGAGAGTACTTGGTGGGCTGACCTGGCAGGGTGACCTGATGAACGAACTTAGAGAGTCGACTTTGTGAGAGTACTTGGTGGGTCGAACTGGCGGGGTGACTTGATGAATGAACTTAAAGAGTTGACTTGGTGAGAGAACTTGGTGGGCCGAGCTGGCAGGGTGAATTGATGAACGAACCTAAAGAGTCGACTTTGTGAGAGTACTTGGTGTGCCGACCTGGCGGGGTGAGTTGATGACCAAACTTAAAGGGTCGACTTGGTGAGAGTACTTGGTGGGCCGACCTGGCGGGACGACTTGATGAACGAACTTAAAGAGTCAACTTGGTGAGAGTACTCGGTGGGGTGACCTGATGAACAAACCTAAAGAGTCGACCTGGTGAGAGTACTTGGTGGGCCGACCTGGCGGGGTGACTTGGTGAGCAAACTTAAAGAGTCGACTTGGTGAGAGTAGTTGGTGGGCTGACTTGGCGGGGTGACTTGATGAACGAACTTAAAGAGTCGACCTAGTGGGCCGACTTGGCAGAGTGACTTCATGAACGAACTTAAAGAGTCCACTCGATGGGCCGACCTGGTGCGGTGACTTGATGAACGAACTTAAAGAGTCGACTTGGTGAGAGTAATTTGTGGGCTGACCTGGTGGGGTGACTTGATGAATGAACTTAAAGAGTCAACTTGGTGGGGTGACTTGATGAACACACTTGAAGGGTCGACTTGGTGGGGTGACTCTATGAATGGACCTAAAGAGTTGACTTGGTGAGAGTACTTGGTGGGGTGACTCGATGAAAGGACTTAAAGAGTCAACTTGGTGAGAGTACTTGGTGGCTCGACTTTATGAGCAGACTTAAAGAGTCCACTTGGTGAGAGTGGGCCTAACGGGGTGATGTGGTGAGTGGGTCGCGATAGCCCGCACTGGCACATCCCCCGAACCGAGCGGCGGACAGGCTCACACCGTTTCGCATCCGACCGGGGCACATCGCCGGCCTCCATCCGCTTCCCTCCCGGCAATTTCAAGCACTCTTTAACTCTCTTTTCAAAGTCCTTTTCATCTTTCCCTCGCAGTACTTGTTCGCTATTGGTCTCTCACCCGTATTTAGCCTTGGACAGAATTTACCACCTGATTAGGGCTGCATTCCCAAACAACCCGACTCGCCAACAGCGCCTCGTGGTGCGACAGGGTTCGGGCCCGACGGGGCTCTCACCCTCTCCGACGCCCCCTTCCAGGGGACTTGGGCCTGGTCCGTCGCTGAGGATGATTCTACAGACTACAATTTGATAGGCGCGGCCGTCAATTTTCATGCTGGGCTCTTCCCGGTTTGCTCGCCGTTACTAGGGGAATCCTGGTAAGTTTCCTTTCCTCTGCTTATTGATATGCTTAAACTCAGCGGGTACTCACGCCTGACTTCGGGATGCGGTAGAGATGCAGCAATGCCCGCACTACGGCGGGCTGCTGAGCCCAGAATAAAGTTCCTCGCGAGGAATCGTTCGATCGGCGCAAACCAACGCCAGCCTTTGTGAGCCACCGCTTGTCGCGACAGATTGACGGACCTCGTGCTCATTTCAGCTGACCGCGCGCCACTTGCGAACACGGACGGCCATCTCCGCTCCTCGCCGGGGAGGGCAAAATTTTGCAGTGCGACGCCCAAGCAGACGTGCCCTTGGCCGAGGCCTCGGGCGCAACTTGCGTTCAAAGACTTGATGATTCATGGGATTCTGCAATTCACACTAAGTATCGCATTTCACTACATTCTTCATCGTGGCGAGAGCTGAGATATCCGTTGCCGAGAGTCATGATTTTGTTTTGTTTTTGCCTTTTTGCGACCCAAGTGCGCAAGGCGCTCGCTCGTGCTTCGTTCTTTGGATTTCTAAGGTGCGCGATGCACCCGTGTGTTGTTGGGTGTTGACACATCCCAAACCCCGAGCACCCAATGGGTGCGACGAGGAACGCTGTGGTGTGTCCCCGCCCCATCCCCTCGCAAAGGTGGGAGGCGATGCATGGGAGAGCCGTGTCAGCGGATCATGCGAGTGCACCCATCCTAAACACAGAACGCTCCAAGCGACGAGTCAACACACCTAGGCAAGGCAACGGGGGGTTGTGACAGTCCCGACTTGCCGCCGTCAAAATGACGGATCCCTGGCACAGTGCCACGCACGCGATCGGACCGTGAAATCTCAACGGGGGATGAGGCCCGGACCCCCTCTGAACTACAACCGAGCAGAGACCTCTCGCTCTGACGCGGACGTCGTTTGAAGGCACCAATCCTAATCCAGATTGCATCCGAGTCTCTTCTTCACCCCGCGGGGAATCCATGCTTTCAATCATGGGCATTCGATGTGACCCTCAACCTCGATGGTGCTGGACCCGTAGCTTGGCCGTCCAACACATCGCTGCAGGGTTGAGTGTCTGCACGTCGCAAAGATTTTGGGGGCGGGGAGGAGGCCAGCTCCATCCCCTACATGATTCAGGGTCTCGAACCGACAATGATCCTACCGCAGGTTCACCTACGGTAACCTTGTTACGACTTATCCTTCCTCTAAATGATAAGGTTCAGTGAACTTCTCACGACGTCGCCAACAGGAACCGCCATCATTTCCGCGATCCAAACACTTCACCAGATCATTCAATCGGTAGGAGCGATGGGCGATGTGTACAACGGGCAGGGACGTAGTCAACGCGAGCTGATGACTCGCACTTACTAGGAATTCCTCGTTGAAGATCAATAATTGCAATGGTCTATCCCCATCACGATGCAATTTGGCAAGATTTACCAAACCTTTCGGGCCAGGGAGAGAAACTCGTTGGTTGCATCAGTGTAGCGCGCGTGTGGCCCAGAACATCTAAGGGCATCACAGACCTGTTATTGCCTCAAACTTCCATGGCCTAGGAGGCCATAGTCCCTCTAAGAAACTGGCCGAGAAGGGGAACCTCTGTGTAGCTAGTTAGCAGGCTGAGGTCTCGTTCGTTAACAAAATTAACCAGACAAATCGCTCCACCTACTAAGAACGGCCATGCACCACCACCCATAGAATCAAGAAAGAGCTCTCAATCTGTCAATCCTTACTATGTTTGGACCTGGTAAGTTTCCCAGTGTTGAGTCAAATTAAGCTGCAGGCTCCACTCCTGGTGGTGCCCTTCCATCAATTCCTTTAAGTTTTAGCCTTGCGACCATACTCCCCCTGGAACCCAAACACTCTGATTTCTCAGAAGGTGCTGGCGGAGTCCTTAGAGCAACATTCGCCGATCCCTGGTCGGCATCGTTTATGGTTGAGACTAGGAAGGTATCTGATCATCTTCGAGCCCCCAACTTTCGTTCTTGATTAATGAAAACATCCTTGGCAAATGCTTTCGTAGTGGTTCGTCTTCCATAAATCCAAGAATTTCACCTCTGACAATGAAATACGAATGCCCCCGACAGTCCCTATTAATCATTACTCCGGTCCCGAAGGCCAACGGAACAGGACCAGACTCCTATTGCGTTATTCCATGCTAATGTATTCAGAGCGTAGGCTTTCTTTGAGCACTCTAAATTTTTCAAAGTAACGGCGCCGAAACTGCGACCCAGCCAATTAAGGCCAGGAACATGCCACCGGCAGAAGGGACGTGAGGGCCAGTGCACACCCAGAAGGTAGACCGACCGTGATGACCCAAGGTCCAACTATGAGCTTTTTAACTGCAACAACTTAAATATACGCTATTGGAGCTGGAATTACTGTGGCTGCTGGCACCAGACTTTCCCTCCAATGGATCCTCGTTAAGGGATTTAGATTGTACTCATTCCAATTACCAGACTCGATGAGCCCAGTATTGTTATTTATTGTCACTACCTCCCCGTGTCAGGATTGGGTAATTTGCGCGCCTGCTGCCTTCCTTGGATGTGGTAGCCATTTCTCAGGCTCCCTCTCCAGAATCGAACCCTAATTCTCCGTCACCCGTCACCACCATGGTAGGCCTCTATCCTACCATCAAAAGTTGATAGGGCAGAAATTTGAATGAAGCGTCGCCAGCACAAAGGTCGTGCGATCCGTCGAGTTATCATGAATCACCGGAATAGCGGGCGAGCCCGCGCCGGCCTTTTATCTAATAAGTGCATCCCTTCCGAGAGTTAGGATTTGGTGCACGTATTAGCTCTAGAATTACTACGATTATCCAAGTAGCAAAGTACCATCAAAGAAACTATAACTGATTTAATGAGCCATCCGTAGTTTCACAGTCTGAAATAGTTCATACTTAGACATGCATGGCTTAATCTTTGAGACAAGCATATGACTACTGGCAGGATTGACCAGGTAGCTTCTAACAACGAGGGGACCCCAAAGACTTGCTACAGCCAAGGGATACCCGCCGCGATGGGAAACCAAAATTTGCATTCGCTCCGTCATGCATCCAAACATAATCCGCCGACCAAGCAACAAGAATGATGTTCACAGCACATGCAGGACTCGCAACGCTCAAAGATTTTGCACAAGAGGAAAGTGTCCCATCGTCGACCGGAGAGGGCTGAATAGGGAGCCTTGGTTCACAGGCACCTGGGAAGAACATCCCGTACGGAACCCTTTACCCTCGAACTCACTGTCACCACTACTCGGAAAGAAGCCTCAAGTTTGTACGAGATGCACCGCGCACGTAGCCACCTCAATTGTAAGGCCACTCAGAGACATCCATTTCCTAGGCATATGCCTCCTACATGCCTGTTGAGGTGCACCCGCATAGACAAAATCCTTCTCGATCGCAACAAACGTTTTCCCATGACGAAGAGCTAGTTGCCGAAGTGTCAATGGAGACCACCGTGCTGAAGGGTGAAGGGCCGTGCGAGTCGAAAACATGGCTGGTTATGCAATTGGCTGGGGCATCACTGTGCACACGACCACCTCAATTATAAGGCCGCTCGAGGGCATCGTGTATAACAACACCCCCTCCACACATTTATAGGTGATGAGAGCCCGCCCGCATACACGGACATGTCAAATATCTCTGGCAAATATCTCCTTTCCCAGCACAACCTCGCTAACCGTTCCCCGTGACACGTGATCTGCCAGCGCAGGTACAAAAAAGTTCCTACCGCTTAACACTCACACAGGCGTTGTCGGACAAGCTTCAATCTCATGCACATGCACATACCGAAGAACTGGCACCGCGAGGGAACCACCCGCGAGCACCCACATCTCGACAAAAAGCATTCGTGTGATTTCTTCCCCTAGACAGACACGGTGGGCCTGCACTTGTTGGAGCATTGCAAAGATGAGCACTCTAGTTCGTAGGAGCTGGAGAAGAACATCTCGTACGAAACTCGTTCCCCCAAAATGCTCGAATCACAAATGCTCACAGCAGGGTCGTAATGCAAAGATGTACACCGCGCACGCGACCGAGTAAGGACACTCAGAGACATCCATTTCCCAGGCATATGCCCCCTACACGCTTTTTGGTGCACCCTGTACAAACAGCCATACTTCGACAAGCCCTCCCAGAATTTCGCATATGAAGGTAGAGATGAGAAGCCTTGGGCTTTTTGTCCACACAATGCAAACACCGAATGCTCTCTTTAGGGGGGAGCTGAAGAAGAGTATCTCCCGCAGAACCCACGAGCCGCAGCCGTTCGGATTGCATAGGGCAGGACAAGGCATGGAGAGTTTCCACATCCAAACAAAAATTATCGGTAATACTCTACGCTTCTACTGGCCCGGACCACAAAGGCTGTCACGACAGTGCCATGCACTTCTGTGGGATGAGACAGTGAAGAGGCGAGCACGCACCGAGAACTCTACCGATCGGCAAAAAACTTAGGGTGGAGAGTGGACCCTTGATGAAATTAGGGACGTTGAGCAATGCACCCGTGCAACCATCTCTTTCCTTCTTGCCATCCGGGCAGGATAAAAATGCAATGATAGAACATGCCAATGAGACGGAGCCCTTGGCTAAAAGATACAACTCCATACACACTCAGCAACAAGCGCATCTTAGAATCGAACACCAAATGTGCAGTGTGTTGCAAGCCGTGCAGACACCTACATATAGGGTATATCCATCAAAACAAAGTGACAAGTACTTCCCACCAGCTCCGCCATTGCGATTACCGAATGGGATAATACTCACCGCCACAGATTAATGACCATCATTACCATCTCAGAATAGATACAAGCACATCGAGCTTCATCCGATCAGCTAGATGAATTTCACCTTGAAGGGGCCCAATCCAAAAGTTCTGGAGGTCATCTCCTGGAACTCTCAAGAATAAGGCCCATCTTACATGCAAACTCTGCTACTGCGCAAACATAGGTTGCAATTAAAGAGAAATTGCAAGGCCGTCACAATGGCCCGAGGCCAATGCTCCGACTAAGTCAATTTTCTCTTGCAATCACCATGCCGCCATTCACAGAGAGATCTCCCCATTCAATTGTGACACGACGCACAATCCAAGGGCTAGACGCGAGCTCGCCCTTGAAAGGCCACTTTCCAAGGCATCCCTTGATGACACATTGGAACGAAAACCGCTGTCGAACCATTTCCCAATGTTGTGCCGATCGAGTTGGCATAGAGCTGCTAGATCAGGGCTCCCGTTTTAGATCGAGTTTTAAAATCACCAAGAAGACGCGGTGAGGGCTAGCAACCGCTGCCAAACCTTTTTCCAAAATTGCGCCAGCTGAGTGACTAGAAAACATGCTTTACGCGATAGGCACGCAAAAAATTTTGCTAGAGTGCCAAGCACCCACCTCATGGCTAGAGACAAGGGCTCGCCATTAGATCAACTTTGAAATCGCTGAACAGACGCACTGTAGAATGGCAACCACTGCCAAGTCTCTTCCGTAGTTGCGTCAGTTGAGTGATCGAAGAAGGTGATCTAAGAGAGGGTCCAAGCGTAGGCATTCGTCGGGGGATTCGCGCCGATGGAATAAATCTATGCAATACCCGAGCAACACCGAACGGAGGTGCTAGACGAGGGCTCCCGTTTTAGATCGAGTTTTAAAATCACCGAGTAGACGTGGTGAGGGCTGGCAACCGCTGCCAAACCTTTTTCTGAAATTGCACCATCTGAGTGACAAGAAAACATGATCTAAAGGAGAGTCCAGGAATAGCACCCTCGAGGGTGGGCTTCATGCCCCTCTAATTGATTCGACATCGGCGTCCACCGTTTCAAAATCTGACATATCCATCTGCCCTGACAGCGGCGTTGAATCAATGAGGGGGGCACAGGAGAGGCTCATGGCAACCACCTCTCCCGTTGTAGCCGCGATAGGCACGCAAAAAATTTTTCTAGAGCACCAAGCACCCACCTCATGGCTAGAGACAAGGGCTCGCCATTAGATCAACTTTGAAATCTCTGAACAGACGCGCTGTAGAATGGCAACCGCTGCCAAGTCTCTTCCATAGTTGCATCGGTTGAGTGATCAAACAAGGTGATCTAAGAGAGGGTCCAAGCATAGGCATTTGTTGGGGGATTTGTGTCGATGGCCTAAATTTATGCAATACCCAAGCAACACCGGACGGAGGTGCTAGACGAGGGCTCCCGTTTTAGATCGAGTTTTAAAATCACCAAGTAAACGCGGTGAGGGCTGGCAACCGCTGCCAAACCTTTTTCCGAAATTGTGCCAGCTGAGTGACAAGAAAACATGATCTAAAGGAGAGTCCAGGAATAGCACCCTCAAGGGTGGGCTTCATGCCCCTCTAATTGATTCAACGTCGGCGTCCACCATTTCAAAATCTGACATATCCATCCACCCTGACAGCGGCGTTGAATCAATGAGGGGGGCACGGGAGAGGCTCACAGCAACCACCTCCCCCATTGTAGCCGCGATAGGCTCGCAAAAAATATTGCTAGAGTGCCAAGTACCCACCTCATGGCTATCGACAAGGGCTCGCCATTAGATCAACTTCGAAATCACAGAACGGATGCGGTGTAGAATGGCAACCACTGCCAAGTCTCTTTCGTAATTGCGTCGGTCGAGTGATTGAAGAAGGTGATCTAAGAGAGGGTCCAAGCATGTAGGCATTCGTTGGGGGATTCACGCCGATGGCAAAAATTTGTGCAATACCCGAGCAACACCGGACGAAGGTGCAAGATGAGGGCTCCCGTTTTAGATCGAGTTTTAAAATCACTGAGTAGACGTGGTGAGGGGCTGGCAACCGCTGCCAAACATTTTTCTGAAATTGCGCCAGCTGAGTGACAAGAATACATGATCTAAAGGAGAGTCAAGGAATAGCACCCTCGAGGGTGGGCTTCATGCCCCTCTAATTGATTCAACGTCATCGTCCACTGTTTCAAAATCCAACATTTCCATCCGCCTTGATAGCGGCGTTGAATCAATGAGGGGGGGCACGGGAGAGGCTCGCAGAAACCACCTCTCCTGTTGTAGCCACGATAGGCACGCAAAAAATTTTGCTAGAGCGCCAAGCACCCACCTCATGGCTAGAGACAAGGGCTCGCCATTAGATCAACTTCGAAATCGCTGAAAAGACGCGGTGTAGAATGGCAACCGCTGCCAAGTCTCTTCCGTAGTTGCGTCGGTCGAGTGATCGAACAAGGTGATCTAAGAGAGGGTCCAAGCGTAGGCATTCATTGGGGGATTCGCCCCGATGGCATAAATTTATGCAATACCCGAGCAACACCGGACGAAGGTGCTAGACGAGGGCTCCTATTTTAGATCGAGTTTTAAAATCACCAAGTAGACGTGGTGAGGGCTGGCAACCGCTGCCAAACCTTTTTCCAAAATTGCGCCAGCTGAGTGACAAGAAAACATGATCTAAAGGAGAGTCCAGGAATAGCACCCTCGAGGGTGGGCTTCATGCCCCTCTAATTGATTCAACGTCGGCGTCCACCGTTTCAAAATCTGACATATCCATCCACCCTGACAGTGGCATTGAATCAATGAGGGGGGCACGGGAGAGGCTCGCGGCAACCACCTCTTCCCTTGTAGCCGTGATAGGCACGCAAAAATTTTTGCTAGAGCGCCAAGCACCCACCTCATGGCTAGAGACAAGGGCTCGCCATTAGATCAACTTCGAAATCGCTGAACAGACACGCTGTAGAATGGCAACCGCTGCCAAGTCTCTTCCGTAGTTGTGTCAGTCGAGTGATCGAAGAAGGTCATCTAAGAGAGGGTCCAAGCATAGGCATTCGTTGGGGGATTCACGTCGATGGCATAAATTTATGCAATACCCAAGAAACACCGGATGGAGGTGCTAGACGAGGGCTCCTGTTTTAGATCGAGTTTTAAAATCACCGAGTAGACGCGGTGAGGGCTGGCAACCGCTGCCAAACCTTTTTCCGAAATTGCGCCAGCTGAGTGACAAGAAAAAATGATGTAAAGGAGAGTCCAGGAATAGCACCCTCGAGGGAGGGCTTCATGCCCCTCTAATTGATTCAACGTCGGTGTCCAACTTTTTTCAAAATCTGACATATCCATCTGCCCTGACAGCGGCGTTGAATCAATGAGGGGGGCACGGGAGAGGGTCACGGCAACCACCTCTCCCATTGTAGCCGCGATAGGCACGCAAAAAAATTTTGTAGAGTGCCAAGCACCCACCTCATGGCTAGAGACAAGGGCTTGCCATTAGATCAACTTCGAAATCGCTGAACAGACGCGCTGTAGAATGGCAACCGCTGCCAAGTCTCTTCCGTAGTTGCGTCGGTCGAGTGATCGAAGAAGGTGATCTAAGAGAGGGTCCAAGCATAGGCATTCATTGGGGGATTTGCACCAATGGCATAATTTTATGCAATACCTGAGGAACACCGAACGGAGGTGCTAGACGAGGGCTCCCATTTTAGATCGAGTTTTAAAATCACCAAGTAGACGCGGTGAGGGATGGCAACCGCTGCCAAACCTTTTTCTGAAATTGCGCCAGCTGAGTGACAAGAAAACATGATCTAAAGGAGAGTCAAGGAATAGCACATCCGGGGTGGGCTTCATGCCCCTCTAATTGATTCAACGTCGGCGTCCACCGTTTCAAAATCTGACATATCCATCCACCCTGACACCGGCGTTGAATCAATGAGGGGGGCACGGGAGAGGCTCACGGCAACCACCTCTCCTATATAAGCTATTAGTGCGAGGCTCGCTCTGCATTAGAAATTAGCGAACACAACGACATCCACCTTAAAAATCCAAATCCTTTAAAATTCCTACCAAACAGCCATTCACGACCTAATTTTTTATGAGGTCGGCAGAGGAGCAAAAGATTGTCATCGGTTAGGAGATGTGAGTTCATGGAGCCGAGGGATTGAAATGGTCATCGAGCTCATCCGATCAACTGGATGAATTTCACCTTGAAGGTGCCCAATCCAAAATTTCCGGAGGTCATCTCCTGGAACTCTCGAGAACAAGGCCCATCTTACATGCAAACTCTGCTACTGCGCAAACATAGGTTGCAATTAAAGAGAAATTGCAAGGCCGTCACAATGGCCCGAGGCAAATGGCTCCGACTAAGTCAATTTTCTCTTGCAATCACCATGCTGCTATTCACAGAGAGATCTCCCCACTCACTTGTGACGCGATGCACAATCCAAGGTCTAGACGCGAGATCGCCCTTGAAAGAAAGACCACTTTCCAAGACATCCCCCGATGACACATTGGAACGTCAACCACTGTCGAACCACTCCCAATGTTGTGCCGATCGAGTTGGCACAGAGGCGACCTTAGGGAGCTCCTACGTAGCAATTGGGATGTGCTTTCATGCCCATCTCTCACAAAAACCAATGTTAGCTGTGGACAAATTTGGAATCCAAGGGCTCGGATCCATCGATATCGTCAGCACTGGGTCTATATATTCAAAGGCCACGGAGAGGTTCCGATAAGAGAAGCTCCCCTGCTCGCTCGCACAAACATATCCCAAATTCTAGACACAAGCTCCTGCCCTTAGCATCGCTCTCCAGATCACCACAATGACACATTGGAACGACAACCGCTGTCGAACAACTCCCGAAATTGTGGCAATGGATTGAGAAAGAAGAGCAACTTTGGGGAGCCGCGCATAGCAAATGGGCTGTGCTGCTGCTTCATTTCGCTCTTATATAGATCCAAAATCGTTGATTTTGTTTGGAATCCGAGGCTGCATTCGTCCTTTCTCAAAAAAGCAATGGCTCTTCTAATCGAATGGCCACGGGGAGCTTCCGATAACAAAGGCTCCCTTGTCACTCGTGATGCGCAGGCCAACTGCTAGATGACGGGTCGCCCTTCAGATCGCTGCCCAGGCAACCACCACAACGGTACCATTGGAACGACAACTGCTGCCGAACTGTTCTGAAAATTTTGTGCCAAAGAAGTTGTTGCGTAGAGAATGACTCTGGGGAGAGAGCCCTCGCATAGAAAAATTGGGATGGCTTCACGGCCCTCCCAATAGAAACGATGCTGGTGCCAATATTCCAAAAATCTGAATAACGTGTCTTTCGCGAAAACCAGCACTGATTTCTATTGGGGAGGGTCGCCGAGAACTTTTGTTATCAAAGCTCCCATTGTAAGCCGCAATAGGCACACAAAAAATTGCTAGAGCCCCAAGCACCCACCTCATGGCTAGACAAGGGCTCGCCATTAGTAGATCAACTTCGAAATCGCTGAATAGATGCGCTGTGGAATGGCAACCGCTGCCAAGCCTCTTTCGTAATTGTGTCGGTTGAGTGATCGAAGAAGGTGATCTAAGAGAGAGTCCAAGGCTAGGGATTCGTTGGGTGATTCGCGCCGATAGCAAAAAATTATGCAATACCTGAGCAACACCGGACGGAGGTGCTAGACGAGGGCTCCCATTTTAGATCGAGTTTTAAAATCACCAAGTAGACGCGGTGAGGGCTGGCAACCGCTGCCAAACCTTTTTCCAAAATTGCACCAGCTGAGTGATAAGAAAACATGATCTAAAGGAGAGTCAGGGAATAGCACACTCGAGGGTGGGCTTCATGCCCCTCTAATTGATTCAACGTCGGCATCCACCGTTTCAAAATCCGACATATCCATCCACCCTGACAGCGGCGTTGAATCAATGAGGGGGGCACGAGAGAGGCTCGCGGCAACCACCTCTCCCATTGTAGCCACGATAGGCACGCAAAAAATTTTGCTAGAGTGCCAAGCACCCACCTCATGGCTAGAGACAAGGGCTCGCCATTAGATCAACTTCAAAATCGTTGAACAGACGCGCTGTAGAATGGCAACCGCTGCCAAGTCTCTTCCGTAGTTGCGTCGGTCGAGTGATCGAAGAAGGTGATCTAAGAGAGGGTCCAAGCGTAGGCATTCGTTGGGAGATTTGCGCTGATTGCATAAATTTATGCAGTACCCGAGCAACACCGGACGGAGGTTCTAGACGAGGGCTCCCATTTTAGATCGAGTTTTAAAATCACCAAGTAGACGCGGTGAGGGCTGGAAACCGCTGCCAAACCTTTTTCTGAAATTGCGGTAGCTGAGTGGCAAGAAAGCATGATCTAAAGGAGAGTCCAGGAATAGCACCCTCGAGGGTGGGCTTCATGCCCCTCTAATTGATTCAACGTCGGCGTCCACCGTTTCAAAATCTGACATATCCATCCGCCCTGACAGCGGCGTTGAATCAGTGAGGGGGGCACAGGAGAGGCTCGCGGCAACCACCTCTCCCCTTGTAGCCATGATAGGCACGCAAAAAAATTTTGCTAGAGCGCCAAGCACCCACCTCATGACTAGAGACAAGGGCTTGCCAATCACCAAGTAGATGCGGTGAGGGATGGCAACCGCTGCCAATTTACTTGCCAAATCAAGAATTGACTCTATTCTATAAGTTAGAACGGACAGCAACTCGATTCTATAAGTTTGCTTGCCAATTTTGCTAGCCAGGTCGGCTCACCGAGTCATCTAACCATCTGGTCTTTGCCAAATCAAGAATTGACTCTTTAAGTCCACTCACAGCTCGTCAAGCCGGCTCACCAAGATGACTTACCGTCTTGCCTCACCAGGTTGCCCCACCAGGTTGCCTCTTCTTTAAGATCGCTCACCATGTCGGGTCCCCAAGTCACCTCACTGAGTCGACTATTCAGGTTGCCTCACCAAGTCAACCCCTTAAGTTTGCTCACCAAGTCAGCTCCCTAAGTCAGCTCACCAAGTCGAATCAACTAGTCATTTTACCACCTTGCCCTAGCAGGTGTGCTCGCCAAGTCACCCCGCCGAGTTGCTTCTATAAGCAAACTTATAGAATCGACTTGCTGCCCGTTCTAAGTTGCCAAATCAAGATTTTCTTGCCAATTGGCCTAGATCAATGGCGGAAACCACCTCTCCCATTGTAGCCGCGATAGGCACGCAAAAAATTTTGCTAGAGCGCCAAGTACCCACCTCATGGCTAGAGA
The DNA here is from genome assembly GCA_028749045.1 of Cupressus sempervirens. Lineage (NCBI taxonomy): Eukaryota > Viridiplantae > Streptophyta > Pinopsida > Cupressales > Cupressaceae > Cupressus > Cupressus sempervirens. Next base: position 558,601,395 of record CM053784.1, on the reverse strand, counting down.
CAAGGGCTCGCCATTAGATCAACTTCGAAATCGTTGAACAGACGTGCTGTAGAATGGCAACCGCTGCCAAGTCTCTTTCGTAGTTGCATCGGTCGAGTGATCGAAGAAGGTGATCTAAGAGAGGGTCCAAGCGTAGGCATTCGTTGGGAGATTCACGTCGATGGCATAAATTTATGCAATACCCGAGAAACACCAGACGGAGGTGCTAGACGAGGGCTCCCATTTTAGATCGAGTTTTAAAATCACCAAGTAGACACGGTGAGGGCTGGCAACCACTGCCAAACCTTTTTCCGAAATTGCGGCAGCTGAGTGGCAAGAAAACATGATCTAAAGGAGAGTCCAGGAATAGCACCCTCGAGGGTGGGCTTCATGCCCCTCTAATTGATTCAACGTCGGTGTCCACCGTTTCAAAATCTGACATATCCATCCGCCCTGACAGCGGCGTTGAATCAGTGAGGGGGGCACGGGAGAGGCTTGCAGAAACCACCTCTCCCCTTGTAGCTGCGATAGGCACGCAAAAAAATTTAGCTAGAGGGCCAAGCACCCACCTCATGGCTAGAGACAAGGGCTCGCCATTAGATCAGCTTCGAAATCGCTGAACAGACGCGCTGTATAATGGCAACCGCTGCCAAGTCTCTTCCGCAGTTGCGTCGATCGAGTGATTGAAGAAGGTGATCTAAGAGAGGGTCTAAGCGTAGGCATTCGTTGGGGGATTCGCGCCAATGGCATAAATTTTTGCAATACCCGAGCAACACCGGACGGAGGTGCTAGACGAGGGCTCCCATTTTAGATCGAGTTTTAAAATCACCAAGTAGACGCAATGAGGGTTGGCAACCGCTGCCAAACCATTTTCCGAAATTGTGCCAGCTGAGTGACAAGAAAACATGATCTGAAGGAGAGTCCAGGAATTGCACCCTCAAGGGTGGGCTTCATGCCCCTCTAATTGATTCAACGTCGGTGTCCACCGTTTCAAAATCTGACATATCCATCCGCCCTGACAGTGGCGTTGAATCAATGAGGGGGGCATGGGAGAGGCTCGCGGCAACCACCTCTCCCCTTGTAGCCGCGATAGGCACGCAAAAATTTTTTCTAGAGCGCCAAGCACCCACCTCATTGCTAGAGAGAAGGGCTCACCATTAGATCAACTTCGAAATCACTGAACAGACGCGCTGTAGAATGGTAACCACTGCCAAGTCTCTTCCGTAGTTGCGTCGGTCGAGTGATCGAAGGAGGTGATCTAAGAGAGGGTCCAAGCGTGTAGGCATTCGTTGGTGGATTCGCGCCGATGGCATAAATTTATGCAATACCCGAGCAACACCAGACGGAGGTGCTAGATGAGGGCTCCCATTTTAGATCGAGTTTTAAAATCACCAAGTAGACGCGGTGAGGGCTGGCAACCGCTGCCAAACCTTTTTCCAAAATTGTGCCAGCTGAGTGACAAGAAAACATGATCTAAAGGAGAGTCCAGGAATAGCACCCTCGAGGGTGGGCTTCATGCCCCTCTAATTGATTCAACGTCGGTGTCCACCATTTCAAAATCCGACATATCCATCCGCCCTGACAGCGGCGTTGAATCAATGAGGGGAGCACGGGAGAGGCTCGCGGCAACCACCTCTCCTGTTGTAGCCGCGATAGGCACGCAAAAAATTTTTCTAGAGCACCAAGCACCCACCTCATGGCTAGAGACAAGGGCTTGCCATTAGATCAACTTCGAAATCGCTGAACAGACGCACTGTAGAATGGCAACCGCTGCCAAGTCTCTTCCGTAGTTGCGTCGGTCGAGTGACTGAAGAAGGTGATCTAAGAGAGGGTCCAAGCGTAGGCATTCGTTGGGGGATTCGCGCCGATGGCATAAATTTATGCAATACCCGAGCAACACCGGACAGAGGTTCTAGACGAGGGCTCCCGTTTTAGATCGAGTTTTAAAATCACCAAGTAGATGCGGTGAGGGCTGGCAACCGCTGCCAAACCTTTTTTCGAAATTGCACCAGCTGAGTGACAAGAAAACGTGATCTAAAGGAGAGTCTAGGAATAGCACCCTCGAGGGTGGGCTTCATGCCCCTCTAATTGATTCAACGTCGGCGTCCACCGTTTAAAAATCTGACATATCCATTCGCCCTAACAGCGGTGTTGAATCAATGAGGGGGGCACGGGAGAGGCTTGCGGCAACCACCTCTCCCATTGTAGCCACGATAGGCATGCAAAAAATTTTGCTAGAGCGCCAAGCACCCACCTCATGGCTAGAGACAAGGGCTCACCATTAGATCAACTTCAAAATCGCTGAACAGACGCGCTGTAGAATGGCAACCGCTGCCAAGTCTCTTCCGTAGTTGCGTCGGTCGAGTGATCGAAGAAGGTGATCTAAGAGAGGGTCCAAGCGTAGGCATTTGTTGGGGGATTCGTGCCGTTGGCATAATTTTATGTAATACCCGAGCAACATCGGATGGAGGTGCTAGGCGAGGGCTCCCGTTTTAGATCGAGTTTTAAAATCACCAAGTAGACGCGGTGAGGGATGGCAACCGCTGCCAAACCTTTTTCCGAAATTGCGCCAGCTGAGTGAGAAGAAAACATGATCTAAAGGAGAGTCGAGGAATAGCACATCCAAGGTGGGCTTCATGCCCCTCTAATTGATTCAACGTCGGCGTCCACCGTTTCAAAATCTGACATATCCATCCGCCTTGACACTGGCATTGAATCAATGAGAGGGGCACGGGAGAGGCTCCCGGCAACCACCTCTCCTATATAAGCTATTAGTGCGAGGCTCACTCTGCATTAGAAATTAGCGAACACACCGACATCCGCCTTAAAAATCCAAATCCTTTAAAATTCCTACCAAATAGCCATTCATGACCCAATTCTTTATGAGGTCGGCAGAGGAGCAAAAGATTGTCATCGGTTACGAGATGTGAGTTCATGGAGCCGAGGGACTGAAATGGTCATCGAGCTCATCCGATCAACTGGATGAATTTCACCTTGAAGGGGCCCAATCCAAAAGTTCTGGAGGTCATCTCCTGGAACTCTCGAGAACAAGGCCCATCTTACATGCAAACTCTGCTACTGCGCAAACATAGGTTGCAATTAAAGAGAAATTGCAAGGCCATCACAATGGCCCGAGGCCAATGGCTCCGACTAAGTCAATTTTCTCTTGCAATCACCATGCCGCCGTTCATAGAGAGATCTCCCCATTCACTTGTGACGCAATGCACAATCCAAGTGCTAGACGCGAGCTCTCCCTTGAAAGAAAGACCACTTTCCAAGACATCCCCCATTCACTTGTGACGCGACGTACAACCCAAGTGCTAGACGCGAGCTCGCCCTTGAAAGAAAGACCACTTTCCAAGACATCCCCCGATGACACATTGGAACAACAACCGCTGTCGAACCATTCCCAATGTTGTGCCGATCAAGTTGGCACAGAGGTGACCTTAGGGAGCTCCCGCGTAGCAATCGGGATGTGCTTTCATACCCATCTCTCACAAAAACCAATCTTAGCTGTGAACAAATTTCGCCGCAATGACACCATTGGAATGAAGACCTCTGTCGAACAACTCCCGCATTTGTGCCCCGATGGAGTGAGAAAGAATAGCAACTTTGGGGAGCCGTGCATCGCAAATGGGCTGCTACTTCATTCCGCTCTTATATATAGATCCGATGTCATTGATTTCGTTTGGAATCCGAGGCTGCATTCGTCCTTGCTCACACAAGCAATGGCTCTTCTCATCGAATGGCCATGGGGAGCTTCTGATCACAAAGGCTCCCTTGTCACTCGTGATGCGCAACCCAACTGCTTTCCAAAATTGCGTCAGCTAAGTGACAAGAAAACATGATCTAATAGAGAGTCGAGGAATAGCACCTCGAGGGTGGGCTTCATGCCCCTCCAATTGATTCAACGTCGGCGTCCACCGTTTCAAAATCCAACATTTCCATCCACCTTGACATCGCCGTTGAATCAATGAGAGGGGCACGGGAGAGGTTCGCGGCAACAACCTCTCCTATATAAGCTATTAGTGCGAGGTTCGCTCTGCATTAGAAATTAGCGAACACGCCAACATCCGCCATAAAAATCCAAATCATTGAAAATTCTGACCAAACAGCCATCCACGACCCAATTTATTATAAGGTCGTCTAAGGAGCAAAAGATTGTCATCGGTTAGGAGATGTGAATTCATGGAGCCAAGGGACTGAAATGGTCATCGAGCTCATCCGATCAACTGGATGAATTTCACCTTGAAGGGGCCCAATCCAAAAGTTCCGGAGGTCATCTCCTGGAACTCTTAAGAATAAGGACCGTCTTACTTGCAAACTCTGCTACTACGCAAACATAGGTTGCAATTAAAGAGAAATTGCTAGGCCATCACAGTGGCCCGAGGCCAATGCTCCGACTAAGTCAATTTTCTCTTGCAATCACCATGCCACCGTTTACAGAGAGATCTCCCCATTCACTTGCGACGCGACGCACAATCCAAGTGATAGACGCGAGCTCGCCCTTGAAAGGCCAGGCCACTTTCCTAGACATCCCCCAATGACACATTGGAACGACAACCGCTGTCGAACCATTCCCAATGTTGTGCCATCGAGTTGGCACAGAGGTGACCTTAGGGAGGTCCCGCGTAGCAATCGGGATGTGCTTTCATACCCATCTCTCACAAAAACCAATCTTAGCTATGAACAAATTTAGAATCCAAGGCTCATATCCGTCAATATCATCGGCACTGGGTCTATATATTCAAAGGCCACGGAGAGGTTCCCATAAGAGAAGCTCCCCTGCTCGCTCGCACAAACATCCCAAATGCTAGACACAAGCTCCCGCCCTTAGCATCACTCTCCAGATCACCGCAATGACACATTGGAATGACAACCACTGTCGAACAACTCCCAAGTTTGTGCCAATGGAGTGAGAAAGACGAGCAACTTTGGGGAGCCGTGCATGGCAAACGGGCTGCTGCTTCATTCCGCTCTTATATATAGATCCGATGTCGTTGATTTCCTTTGGAATTCGAGGCTGCATTCATCCTTGCTCACACAAGCAATGGCTCTTCTCATCGAATGGTCATGGGGAGCTTCCGATTACAAAGGCTCCCTTGTCACCCGTGATGCGCAGCCCAACTGCTAGACGACAGCTCGCCCTTCAGATCGCTGCCCAGGCAACCACCACAACGGCACCATTGGAACGAAAACCGCTGCCGAACCATTCCGAAATTTTTTTGCCAAAGAAGTTGTTGCAAAGAGAATGACTCTGGGGAGAGAGCCCTCGCATAGAAAAATTAGGATGGCTTCATGGCAGCTGGATGGGATTTGAATTCATGGAGCCAAGGGAGTGAAATGGTCATCGAGCTCATCCGATCAACTGGATGAATTTCACCTTGAAGGGGCCCAATCCAAAAGTTTCGGAGGTCATCTCCTGGAACTGTCAAGAACAAAGGCCAATCTTACATGCAAACTCTGCTACTGCGCAAACATAAGTTGCAATTATAGAGAAATTGCATGGCCGTTACAATGGCCCGAGGCTATTGCTCCGACTACTAAGTCAATTTTCTCTTGCAATCACCATGCCGCCGTTCACAGAGAGATCTCCCCATTCACTTGTGATGATGCACAATCCAAGTGCTAAGCAATCTCGCCCTTGAAAGGTAGCGTTCCAAGACATCCCGATGACACATTGGAACGACAACCACTGTCGAACCATTCCCAATGTTGTGCCGATCGAGTTGGCACAGAGGCGATCTTAGGGAGCTCCCGCGAATCGATCGGGAAGTGCTTTCGTACCCATCTCTCATGAAAACCAATGTTAGCTGAACAATTTTAGAATCCAAGGCTCATATCCATCGATATTGTCGGAACTGGGTCTATATTCAAAGGCCACGGAGAGGTTTCCATAAGAGAAGCTCCCCTGCTCGCTTGCACAAACATCCCCAAATGCTAGATGCAAGCTCCCGCCCTTAGCATCGCTCTCTAGATCACCGCAATGACACATTGGAATGACAACCGCTGTCGAACAACTCCCGAATTTGTGTCGATGGAGTGAGAAAGAAGAGCCAGATCGGGTCGGCCAGCATGGCTCGGCCACCATTTTTCACCGAGAGCTTTCGATATTAAAACTCCCATGTAGCAGCGATAAGTACACCATGACAAAATTGCTAGAGCTCCGAGCACCCATAGCAAATTGCCATTATACCAAGCAATGCCGGAGTGCTAGACAAGGGCTCACGTTTAGATCAAGTTTTAAAATCACCAAAAAGACATGCCATGGATCGGCAACCACTGCCTCACCTTTTCCAAAATTGAGTCATCGGAAAACATGATCTAAAGGAGAGCCGAGGAAAAGCACTGAGATCGCTTCATGCCCCTTTCATTCATTCAACATCAGCATACACCGTTTGAAAACCCAACAATCCGATCCGCCTAGACACCAATGTTGAATCAATGAAAGGGGCATGGGAGAGGCTCGCGGAAACAACCTCTCCTATATAAGCTATTAGTACGAGGCTCGCTCTGCATTAGAAATTTGCGATAGCGTGGACAACTCCCTTAAAAATCCAATTCAATGAAAAATGTGACCAAACAGCCATCCACGACACCGTTTTTGGAGCTCGCCCAGATCGGCTAAGCCAGAATGGCTCGCCCAGATCGGCTCGGCCAGCATGGTGACTTACTAAATCGGTGAGAGTACGTACTTCGAACTGTCAAGAACAAAGGCCAATCTAACATGCAAACTCTGCTACTATGCAAACATAGCTTGCAATTATAGAGAAATTGCAAGGCCGTCACAATGGCCCGAGGCCAATGCTCCGACTACTAAGTCAATTTTCTCTTGCAATCACCATGCCGCCATTCACAGAGAGATCTCCCCATTCACTTGTGACGACGCACAATCCAAGTGCTAGACGCGAGCTCGCCCTTGAAAGGCCGCGTTCCAAGACATCTCGATGACACATTGGAACGACAACCGCTGTCGAACCATTCCCAATGTTGTGCCGATCGAGTTGGCACAAAGGCGATCTTAGGGAACTCCCGCGTATCGATCGGGAAGTGCTTTCGTACCCATCTCTCACAAAAACCAATGTTAGCTGAACAATTTTATAATCCAAGGCTCGTATCCATCGATATCGTCGGCACTGGGTCTATATTCAAAGGCCACAGAGAGGTTCCGATAAGAGAAGCTCCCCTGCTCGCTTGCACAAACATCCCCAAATGCTAGACGCAAGCTCCCGCACTTAGCATCGCTCTCCAGATCACCGCAATGACACATTGGAATGACAACCGCTGTCAAACAACTCCCGAATTTGTGCCGATGGAGTGAGAAACGAGAGCCAGATCGGGTCGGCCAGCATGGCTCGGCCACCATTTTTCGCCGAGAGCTTTTGATATTAAAGCTCCCATGTAGCCGCGATAAGTACACCATGACAAATTGCTAGAGCGCCGAGCACCCATAGCAAATTGCCATTATACCAAGCAATGCCAGAGTGCTAGACAAGGGCTCATGTTTAGATCAAGTTTTAAAACCACCAAAAACACATGCCATGGATCGGCAACCGCTGCCTCACCTTTTCCAAAATTGAGTCATCGGAAAACATGATCTAAAGGAGAGCCGAGGAAAAGCACTGAGATCGCTTCATGCCCCTTTCATTCATTCAACATCAGCATACACCGTTTGAAAACCCAACAATCCGATCCACCTAGACACCAATGTTGAATCAATGAAAGGGGCATGGGAGAGGCTCGCGGCAACAACCTCTCCTATATAAGCTATTAGTGCGAGGCTCGCTCTACATTAGAAATCTGCGATAGCGCGGACAACTCCCTTGAAAATCCAATTCAATGAAAAATGTGACCAAACAGCCATCCACGACACCGTTTTTGGAGCTCGCCCAGATCGGCTCGGCCAGAATGGCTCGGCCAGCATGGCTCGCCCAGATCAGCTCGGCCAGCATGGTGACTTGCTTACTTGGTGAGAGTACTTCGAACTATCAAGAACAAACTCCAATCTAACATGCAAACTCTGCTACTGCGCAAACATAGGTTGCAATTATAGAGAAATTGCAAGGCCGTCACAATGGCCCAAGGCCAATGCTCCGAATACTAAGTCAATTTTCTCTTGCAATCGCCATGCCGCCGTTCACAGAGAGATCTCCCCAATCACTTGTGACGATGCACAATCCAAGTGCTAGACGCGAGCTCGCCCTTGAAAGGCCGCGTTCCAAGACATCCCGATGACACATTGGAATGACAACTGCTGTCAAACCATTCCCAATGTTGTGCCGATCGAGTTGGCACAGAGGCGATCTTAGGGAACTCCCGCGTATCGATCGGGAAGTGCTTTCATAACCATCTCTCACAAAAACCAATGTTAGCTGAACAATTTTAGAATCCAAGGCTCGTATCCATCGATATCGTCGGCACTGGGTCTATATTCAAAGGCCACGGAGAGGTTCCGATAAGAGAAGCTCCCCTGCTCGCTTGCACAAACATCCCCAAATGCTAGACGCAAGCTCCCGCCCTTAGCATCGCTCTCCAGATCACCGCAATGACACATTGGAACGATAACCGCTGTCGAACAACTCCCAAATTTGTGCCGATGGAGTGAGAAAGAAGAGCCAGATCGGGTCGACGAAAATGGCTAAGCCAGATCGGGTCGGCCAGCATGGCTCAGCCACCATTTTTCGCTGAGAGCTTTCGATATTAAAGCTTCCATGTAGCCGCAAAAAGTACACCATGACAAATTGCTAGAGCGCTGAGCACCCATAGCAAATTGCCATTATACCAAGCAACGCCGGAGTGCTAGACAAGGGCTCACGTTTAGATCAAGTTTTAAAATCACCAAAAACACACGCCATGGATCAACAACCGCTGCCTCACCTTTTCCAAAATTGAGTCATCAGAAAACATGATCTAAAGGAGAGCCGAGGAAAAGCACTGAGATCACTTCATGCCCCTTTCATTGATTCAACATTAGCATACACCGTTTGAAAACCCAACAATCCGATCCGCCTAGACACCAATGTTGAATCAATGAAAGGGGCATGCGAGAGGCTCGCGGCAAAAACCTCTCCTATATAAGCTATTAGTGCGAGGCTCGCTCTGCATTAGAAATCTGCGATAGCACGGACAACTCCCTTAAAAATCCAATTCAATGAAAAATGTGACCAAGCAGCCATCCACGACACCGTTTTTGGAGCTCAGCCAGATCGGGTCGGCAAGAATGGCTCGCCCAGATATGGTCGGCCAGCATGGCTCGCCCAGATCGGCTCAGCCATCTTGGCTCGGCCAGCATGGCTCGCCCAGATCGGGTCGGCCAGCATGGTGACTTGGTGACTCGGTGAGAGTACTTGGAACCGTCAAGGACAAAGAGATCTCCCCATTCACTTGTGACGATGCACAATCCAAGTTGTGCTGATCGAGTTGGCATAGAGGCGACCAAACAGCCATCCACGACACCATTTTTGGAGCTCGACCAAATCGTCTCGGCCAGAACAGCTCGCCCAGATCGGCTCGGCCAGCATGGCTCGGCCAGAACGGCTCGGCCAGCATGGCTCAGCCAGAACGGCTCGCCCAGATCGGCTCACCCAGATCGGCTCGGCCAGCATGGCTCGTCCAGAACGGCTCGCCCAGATTGGCTCGGTTAGCATGGCCCGACCAGAACAGCTCGGCCAGCATGGCTCGGCCAGAACGGGTTGCCCAGATCGGCTCAGCCAGAACGGGTCGCCCAGATCGGCTCGGCAAGAATGGCTCGCCTAGATCGGCTCGGCCAGCATGGCTTGCCCAGAACGGCTCGGCCAGATCAGGTCGGCCAGAATGGCTCGCCCAGATTGGCTCGGCCAGCATGGCTTGGCCAGAACGGCTTGGCCAGATTGGGACGGTGACTTGATGAACAGACTTAGAGATTCGACTTGGTGGGCCGACCTGGCGAGGTGACTTGATGAACACACTTGAAGGGTCGAGTTGGTGGGGTGACTCTATGAACGGACCTAAAGAGTTGACTTGGTGAGAGTACTTGGTAGGGTGACTCGATGAAAGGACTTAAAGAGTTGACTTGGTGAGAGTACTTGGTGGGGCAACTTGATGAACGCACTTGAAGAATCGACTTGGTTAGAGTACTTGGTGGGGCGACTTGATGAACAGACTCAAAGAGTCGACTTGGTGAGAGTACCTAGTGGCTCGACTTGATGAGAAGACTTAAAGAGCCAACTTGGTGAGAGTACTTGGCGAGGTGAACTGATGAACGAACATAAAGAGTCGGCTTGGTGGGAGTACTTGGTGGGCCGACCTGGTGGGGTGACTTTATGGACGGACTTAAAGAGTCGACTTGGTTAGATTACTTGTTCTGGTGACTTGATGAATGGACTTCAAGAGTCAACTTGGTGGGGTGACTTGATGAAAGGACTTAAAGGGTCGACTTGGTGAGAGTACTCGGTGGGGCGATTTGATGAATGGACTTAAAGGGTCAACTTGGCGGGGTGACTTAATGAACGGACCTAAAGAGTTGACTTGGTGAGAGTACTTGGCGGGGTGAACTGATGAACGGACTTAAAGAGTCGACTTGGTGGGAGTACTTGGTGGGCCGACTTGATGAACGGACTTATAGAGTTGACTTGGTGAGAGTAGTTGTTCTGGTGACTTGATGAACGAACTTAAAGAGTCGGCTTGGCGGGGTGACTTGATGAAAGGACTTAAACAGTCGACTTGGTCGGGTGACTCGATGAACGAACTTAGAGGGTCGACGTTGCGGGGTGACTTGATGAACGGACCTAAAGAGTTGACTTGGTGAGAGTACTCGGTGGGGTGACCTGATGAACAGACTTAGAGAGTCGACTTGGTGAGAGTCCTTGGTGGGCCGACCTGGTTGGGTGACTTCGTGAACTGACTTAAAGAGTCAACTTGGTGGGAGTACTTGGTGGGGTGACTTGATGAACGGACTTCAAGGGTCGACTTGGCGAGGTGACTTGATGAACGGTCCTAAAGAGTTGACTTGGTGAGAGTACTTGGTGTGGTGACTTGATGAAAAGACTTAAAGATTCGAATTGGTGAGAGTACTTGGTGGGGTGACTTGATGAACGCACTTGAAGGGTCGACTTGGTGGGGTGACTTTATGAACAAACTTGGTGGGCCGACCTGGCCGAGTGACTTGATGAACAAACTTAAAGAGTCGACTTGGTGAGAGTACTCGGTGGGCTGACCTGGTCACGTGACTTGATGAACGGACTAAAAGAGTCAACTTGGTGGTCCGACTTGGCCAGGTGACTTGATGAACAAACTTAAAGAGTCGACTTGGTGGGTCGAACTAGCAGGGTGACTTGGTGAGAGTACTTGGTGGGCTGACCTGGCAGGGTGACTTGATGAATGAACTTAGAGAGTCGACTTTGTGAGAGTACTTGGTGGGTCGAATTGGCGGGGTGACTTGATGAACGAACTTAAAGAGTCGACCTGGTGAGAGAACTTGGTGGGCCGAGCTGGCGGGGTGAATTGATGAATGAACCTAAAGAGTCAACTTTGTGAGAGTACTTGGTGGGCCGACCTGGCGGGGTGAGTTGATGACCGAACTTAAAGGGTCGACTTGGTGAGAGTACTTGGTGGGCCGACCTGGCAGGGCAACTTGATGAACGAACTTAAAGAGTCAACTTGGTGAGAGTACTCGGGGGGGTGACCTGATGAACAAACCTAAAGAGTCGACCTGGTGAGAGTACTTGGTGGGCCGACCTGGCGGGGTGACTTGGTGAGCAAACTTAAAGAGTTGACTTGGTGAGAGTAGTTGGTGGGTTGACCTAGCGGGGTGACTTGATGAACGAACTTAAAGAGTCGACCTGGTGGGCCGACTTGGCAGAGTGACTTCATGAACGAACTTAAAGAGTCTACTCGGTGGGCTGACCTGGCGAGGTGACTTGATGAACGAACTTAAAGAGTCGACTTGGTGAGAGTAATTTGTGGGCTGACTTGGCAGGGTGACTTGATGAATGAACTTAAAGAGTCGACTTGGTGGGGTGACTTGATGAACGCACTTGAAGGGTCGACTTGGTGGGGTGACTCTATGAACAGACCTAAAGAGTTGACTTGGTGAGAGTACTTGGTGGGGTGACTCGATGAAAGGACTTAAAGAGTCGACTTGGTGAGAGTACTTGGTGGCTCAACTTTATGAGCACACTTAAAGAGTCCACTTGGTGAGAGTGGGCCTAACGGGGCGATGTGGTGAGAGGGCCTAACGGGGCGAGTTGGTGGGGCAACTTGGCGAGTGGTATTAGAGAGCCAACATGGTGAGGCGACTCGGCGAGTTGGTTCGTTGAGATGACATGGTGAGCTGACTTGGCGAGTCGACCCGGCGAGCAAACTTAAAGAGTCGACTTGGCAACGTACTCGAGTCGACTTGGTGAGGCGACCCAGCGAGCGGGCTCAAAGAGTCAACATGGTGAGGCGACTCATTGAGTCAACATGGTGAGGCGACTCATGGTGAGGAGCTATCCTTGAGGCGACTTGGTGGGCCTACTTGATTAGTCGACTTGGTGAGCTGACCTGACGAGCTGACACGGTGAGCGGGCTTAAAGAGGCGACGACTTGGTGGGGTAACTCAGCAAGCCAACTTATCGAGGCGAGATGGTGAGTCGACTTGGTGAGCTAACTTGGTGAGCGCACTTAAAGAGTCAACTTCATGAGGTGACTCGGCGAGTTAGCCCGCTGATGCGACTTGGGCGGGCCGACCTGGCGAACGAACTTAAAGAGGTGACTTGGGCGGGCTGACCTGGCGAGTGAACTTAAAGAGTTGACTTGGCAATGCACTTGAACAATCGACTTGGTGAGCTGACATGGTGAGTGGGCTTAGAGAAGCAACTCGGCAGGGCGACTTGATGAATGGACTTAAAGGGTCGACTTGGCGGGGTGACTTGATGAACGGACCTAAAGAGTTGACTTGGTGAGAGTACTTGGCGGGGTGAACTGATGAACGGACTTAAAGAGTCGACTTGGTCAGAGTACTTGGTGGGCCGACTTGATGAACGGACTTATAGAGTTGACTTGGATAGAGTAGTTTTTCTGGTGACTTGATGAACGGACTTAAAGAGTCGGCTTGGCGGGGTGACTTGATGAAAGGACTTAAATAGTCGACTTGGTCGGGTGACTCGATGAACGAACTTAGAGGGTCGACTTTGTGGGGTGACTTGATGAACGGACCTAAAGAGTTGACTTGGTGAGAGTACTCAGTGGGGTGACCTGATGAACAGACTTAGAGAGTCAACTTGGTGAGAGTCCTTGGTGGGCCGACCTGGTTGGGTGACTTCGTGAACTGACTTAAAGAGTCGACTTGGTGGGAGTACTTGGTGGGGTGACTTGATGAACGAACTTCAAGGGTCGACTTGGCAAGGTGACTTTATGAACGGTCCTAAAGAGGTTACTTGGTGAGAGTACTTGGTGTGCTGACTTGATGAAAAGACTTAAAGAGTCAAATTGGTGAGAGTACTTGGTGGGGTGACTTGATGAACGCACTTGAAGGGTCGACTTGGTGGGGTGACTTTATGAACGGACCGAAAGAGTTGACGTGGTGAGAGTGCTTGGTGGGGTGACTTGATGAACATAGTTAAAGAGTCGACTTGGTGAGAGTAGTTGGTCGGGTGACATGATGAACGCACTTGAAGAATCGACTTGGTTAGAGTACTTGGTGGGGTGACTTGATGAACGGACTTAAAGATTCGACTTGGTGGGCCGACTTGGCGGGGTGACTTGATGAACGGACTTAGAGAGTCGACTTGGTGAGAGTACTTGGTGGGCCGACCTGGCCGGGTGACTTGATGAACAAACTTAAAGAGTCGACTTGGTGAGAGTACTCAGTGGGCTGACCTGGTCACGTGACTTGATGAACGGACTTAAAGAGTCGACTTGGTGGGCTGACTTGGCCGGGTGACTTGATGAACGAACTTAAAGGGTCAACTTGGTGGGTCGAACTAGCAGGGTGACTTGGTGAGAGTACTTGGTGGGCTGACCTGGCAGGGTGACTTGATGAACGAACTTAGAGAGTCGACTTTGTGAGAGTACTTGGTGGGTCAAACTGGCGGGGTGACTTGATGAACGAACTTAAAGAGTCGACCTGGTGAGAGAACTTGGTGGGCCGAGCTGGCGCGGTGAATTAATGAACGAACCTAAAGAGTCAACTTTGTGAGAGTACTTGGTGGGCCGACATGGCGGGGTGAGTTGATGATCAAACTTAAAGGGTCGACTTGGTGAGAGTACTTGGTGGGCCGACCTGGCGGAGCGACTTGATGAACGAACTTAACGAGTCAACTTGGTGAGAGTACTTGGTGGCTCGACTTTATGAGCAGACTTAAAGAGTCCACTTGGTGAGAGTGGGCCTAATGGGGCGATGTGGTGAGTGGGCCTAACGGGGCGAGTTGGTGGGGCGACTTGGCGAGTGGTATTAGAGAGCCGACATGGTGAGGCGACTCGACAAGTTGGTTCGTTGAGATGACATGGTGAGCTGACTTGGCGAGTCGACCCAGCGAGTGAACTTAAAGAGTCGACTTGGCAACGTACTCCAGTCGACTTGGTGAGGCGACCCGGCGAGCGAGCTCAAAGAGTCAACATGGTGAGGCGACTCATTGAGTCAACATGGTGAGGCGACTCATGGTGAGGAGCTATCCTTGAGGTGACTTGGTGGGCCTACTTGATTAGTCGACTTGGTGAGCCGACCTGACGAGCTGACACCGTGAGCGGGCTTAAAGAGGCGACGACTTGGTGGGGTAACTCGGCAAGCCAACTTATCGAGGCGAGATGGTGAGTCGACTTGGTGAGCTGACTTGGTGAGCGCACTTAAAGAGTCAACTTCGTGAGGTGACTCGGCGAGTTAGCCCGCTGATGCGACTTGGGCGGGTCGACTTGGCGAATGAACTTAAAGAGGTGACTTGGGCGGGCTGACCTGGCGAGCGAACTTAAAGAGTTGACTTGGCAACGCACTTGAACAATCGACTTGGTGAGCTGACATGGTGAGTGGGCTTAGAGAAACAACTCGGCGGGGCGACTTGATGAACGGACTTAAAGGGTCGACTTGGCGGGGTGACTAGATGAACGAACCTAAAGAGTTGACTTGGTGAGAGTACTTGGCAGGGTGAACTGATGAACGGACTTAAAGAGTCGACTTGGTGGGAGTACTTGGTGGGCCGACTTGATGAACGGACTGATAGAGTCAACTTGGTGAGAGTAGTTGTTCTGGAGACTTGATGAACGGACTTAAAGAGTCGGCTTTGCGGGGTGACTTGATGAAAGGACTTAAATAGTTGACTTGGTCGGGTGACTCGATGAACAAACTTAGAGGGTCGACTTTGCAGGGTGACTTGATGAACGGACCTAAAGAGTTGACTTGGTGAGAGTACTCAGTGGGGTGACCTGATGAACAGACTTAGAGAGTCGACTTGGTGAGAGTCCTTGGTGGGCCAACCTGGTTGGGTGACTTCGTGAACTAACTTAAAGAGTCGACTTGGTTGGAGTACTTGGTGGGGTGACTTGATGAACGGACTTCAAGGGTCGACTTGGCGAGGTGACTTGATGAACGGTCCTAAAGAGTTGACTTGGTGAGAGTACTTGGTGTGGTGACTTGATGAAAAGACTTAAAGAGTCGAATTGGTGAGAGTACTTGGTGGGGTGACTTGATGAACGCACTTGAAGGGTCGACTTGGTGGGGTGACTTTATGAACGGACCGAAAGAGTTGACGTGGTGAGAGTGCTTGGTGGGGTGACTTGATGAACATAGTTAAAGAGTCGACTTGGTGAGAGTAGTTGGTCGGGTGACTTGATGAACGCACTTCAAGAATCGACTTGGTTAGAGTACTTGGTGGGGTGACTTGATGAACGGACTTAAAGATTCGACTTGGTGGGCCGACCTAGCAGGGTGACTTGATGAACAGACTTAGAGAGTCAACTTGGTGAGAGTACTTGGTGGGCCGACCTGGCCGGGTGACTTGATGAACAAACTTAAAGAGTCGACTTGGTGAGAGTACTCGGTGGGCTGACCTGGTCACGTGACTTGATGAACGGACTTAAAGAGTCGACTTGGTGGGCCGACTTGGCCGGGTGACTTGATGAACGAACTTAAAGGGTCGACTTGGTGGTTCGAACTAGTGGGGTGACTTGGTGAGAGTACTTGGTGGGCTGACCTGGCAGGGTGACTTGATGAATGAACTTAGAGAGTCGACTTTGTGAGAGTACTTGGTGGGTCGAACTGGCGGGGTGACTTGATGAATGAACTTAAAGAGTCGACCTGGTGAGAGAACTTGGTGGGCCGAGCTGGCTGGGTGAATTGATGAACAAACCTAAAGAGTCGGCTTTGTGAGAGTACTTGGTGGGCCGACCTGGCGGGGTGAGTTGATGATCGAACTTAAAGGGTCGACTTGGTGAGAGTACTTGGTGGGCCGACCTGGCGGGGCGACTTGATGAAAAAACTTAAAGAGTCGACTTGGTGAGAGTACTTGGTGGCTCGACTTTATGAGCAGACTTAAAGAGTCTACTTGGTGAGA
>CM053784.1:558549911-558579911 GCA_028749045.1 Cupressus sempervirens | reverse complement strand
TCAGAAGGTGCTGGCGGAGTCCTTAGAGCAACATCCGCCGATCCCTGGTCGGCATCGTTTATGGTTGAGACTAGGACGGTATCTGATCATCTTCGAGCCCCCAACTTTCGTTCTTGATTAATGAAAACATCCTTGGCAAATGCTATCGCAGTGGTTCGTCTTCCATAAATCCAAGAATTTCACCTCTTTCAATGAAATACGAATGCCCCCGACAGTTCCTATTAATCATTACTCCAGTCCCGAAGGCCAACGGAACAGGACCAGACTCCTATCGCGTTATTCCATGCTAATGTATTCAGAGCCTAGGCTTGCTTTGAGCACTCTAATTTTTTCAAAGTAACGGCGCCGGAACCGCAACCTAGAGAATTAAGGCCAAGAACACGCCGCAGGCAGAAGGGACGTGAGGGCCAGTGCACACCCAGAAGGTGGACCGACCGTGATGACCCAAGGTCCAACTACGAGCTTTTTAACTGCAACAACTTAAATATACGCTATTGGAGCTAGAATTACCGCGGCTGCTGGCACCAGACTTGCCCTCCAATGGATCCTCATTAAGGGATTTAGATTGTACTCATTCCAATTACCAGACTCGATGAGCCCAGTATTGTTATTTATTGTCACTACCTCCCCGTGTCAGGATTGGGTAATTTGCGCGCCTGCTACCTTCCTTGGATGTGGTAGCCATTTCTTAGGCTCCCTCTTCGGAATCGAACCCTAATTCTTCGTCACCTGTCACCACCATGGTAGGCCTCTATCCTACCATTGAAAGTTGATAGGGCAGAAATTTGAATGAAGCGTCGCCAGCACAAAGGCCGTGCGATCCGTTGAGTTATCATGAATCACCGGAATAGCGGGTGAGCCCACGCCGGCCTTTTATCTAATAAATGCATCCCTTCCAAGAGTCAGGATTTGGTGCACGTATTAGCTCTAGAATTACTACAGTTATCCAAGTAGCAAAGTACCATCAAAGAAACTATAACTGATTTAATGAGCCATCCGCAGTTTCACAGTCTGAAATAGTTCATACTTAGACATGCATGGCTTAATCTTTGAGACAAGCATATGACTACTGGCAGGATCAACCAGGTAGCTTCTAACAACGAGGGGACCCCCAAGACCTGCTACAGCCAAGGGATGCCCACCGCGATGGGAAACCAAAATTTGCATTCGCTCTGTCATGCATCCAAACATAATCCGCCGACCAAGCAACAAGAATGACGTTCACAGCACATGCAGGACTCGCAACGCTCAAAGATTTCGCACAAGAGGAAAGTGTCCCATCGTCGACCGGAGAGGGCCGAACAGGGAGCCTCGGTTCACAGGCACCTCGGAAGAACATCCCGTACGGAACCCTTTACCCTCGAACTCGTTGTTGCCACTACTCGGAAAGAAGCCTCGAGTCTGTACGAGATGCACCGCGCACGTAGCCACCTCAATTGTAAGGCCACTCAGAGACATCCATTTCCCAGGCATATGCCTCCTACATGCCAATTGAGGTGCACCCGCACAGACAAAATCCTTCTTGATCGCAACAAACATTTTCCCATGATGAAGAGCTGGTTGCCAAAGTGCCAATGGAGACCACCATGCTGAAGGGTGAAGGGCCGTGCGAGTCGAAAACATGGCTGGTTATGCGATTGGCGGGGGCATCACTGTGCACGCGACCACCTCAATTATAAGGCCGCTCGAGGGCATCGTGTATAACAACACCCCCTCCACACATTTATAGGTGATGAGAGCTTACCCGCATACATGGACATGTCAAATATCTCCTTTCCCAGCACAGCTTCGCTAACCATTCCCCGTGACACGTGATCTGCCAGCGTAGGTACAGAAAAGTTCCTACGACTGAACACTCACACTAGCATTGTCGGACAAGCTTCAATCTCATGCACATGCACATACCGAAGAACTGGCACCGCGAGGGAACCACCCACGAGCACCCACATCTCGGCAAAAAGCATTCGTGCGATTTCTTCCCCTAGACAGACACGTTGGGCCTGCACTTGTCGGAGCATTGCAAAGACGAGCACTCTGGTTCGCAGGAGCCTGAGAAGAACATCTCGTACGAAACCCGTTCCCCCAAAATGCTTGAATCACAAATGCTCGCAGAGGGGTCATAATACAAAGATGTACACCGCGCACGCGACCGAGTAAGGACACTCAGAGACATCCATTTCCCAGGCATATGCCCCCTACACGCTTTTTGGTGCACCCCGTACAAACGGCCATACTTCGACAAGCCCTCCTAGAATTTTGCATTTGAAGGGAGAGATGAAACGCCTTGGGCTTTTTGTCCACACAATGCAAACACCGAACGCTCTCTTTAGGGGGGAGCTAAAGAAGAGTATCTCCCGCAGAACCCACGAGCCGCAGCCGTTCGGATCGCACAGGGCAGGACAGGGCATGGAGAGTTTTCGCATCCAAACAAAAATTATCAGTAATACTCTATGCTTCTACTGGTCCAGACCACAAAGGCTATCACGACAGTGCCATGCACTTCTGTGGGATGAGACAGTGAAGAGGCGAGCACGCACCGAGAATGCACTAGCGAATAAATTATGCGGCAACCAAACCTTTCGCCGGCCCCCCTCTCAATCCCAAGGCTCTACCGATCGCCAAAAAACTTAGGGTGGAGAGTGGACCCTTGATGAAATTAGGGAAGTCGAGCAATGCACCCATGCAACCATCTCTTTCCTTCTTGCCATCCGGGTAGGATAAAAATGCAATGATAGAACATGCCAATGAGACAGAGCCCTTGGCTAAAAGATACAACTCCATACACACTCAGCAACAAGCGCATCTTAGAATCGAACACCAAAGGTGCAGTGTGTTGCAAGCTGTGCAGACACCTACATATAGGGTATATCCATCAAAACAAAGCGACAAGTACTTCCCACCAGCTCCGCCATTGAGATTACCGAATGGGATAATACTCACCGCCACAGATTAATGACCATCATTACCATCTCGGAATAGATACAAGCACATCGAGCTTCATCCGATCAGCTGGATGAATTTCACCTTGAAGGGGCCCAATCCAAAAGTTTCGGAGGTCATCTCTTGGAACTCTCAAGAACAAGGCCCATCTTACATGCAAACTCTGCTACTGCGCAAACATAGGTTGCAATTAAAGAGAAATTGCAAGGCCATTACAATGGCCCGAGGCCAATGCTCCGACTAAGTCAATTTTCTCTTGCAATCACCATGCCACCATTCACAGAGAGATCTCCCCATTCACTTGTGACGCGACGCACAATCCAAGGGCTAGATGCGAGCTCGCCCTTGAAAGGCCACTTTCCAAGGCATCCCCCGATGACACATTGGAACGACAACCGCTGTCGAACCATTTCCCAATGTTGTGCCGATCGAGTTGGCACAGAGCCGCTAGACGAGGGCTCCCATTTTAGATCGAGTTTTAAAATCACCAAGAAGATGCGGTGAGGGCTGGCAACCCCTACCAAACCTTTTTCCGAAATTGCGCCAGCTGAGTGACTAGAAAACATGCTTTACGCGATAGGCATGCAAAAAAATTTTCTAGAGCGCCAAGCACCCACCTCATGGCCAGAGACAAGGGCTCGCCATTAGATCAACTTCGAAATCGCTGAACAGACACGCTGTAGAATGGCAACCGCTGCCAAGTCTCTTCCGTAGTTGCGTCGGTCGAGTGATCGAAGAAGGTGATCTAAGAGAGGGTCCAAGCGTATGCATTCGTTGGGGGATTCGCACCGATGGCATAAATTTATGCAATACCCGAGCAACATCGGACGGAGGTGCTAGACGAGGGCTCCCGTTTTAGATCAAATTTTAAAATCACCGAGTAGACGCGATGAGGGCTGGCAACTACTGCCAAACCTTTTTCTGAAATTGCGCCATCTGAGTGACAAGAAAACATGATCTAAAGGAGAGTCCAGGAATAGCACCCTCGAGGGTGGGCTTCATGCCCCTCTAATTGATTCAACGTCGGCGTCCACCATTTCAAAATCTGACATATCCATCCGCCCTGACAGCAGCGTTGAATCAATGAGGGGGGCATGGGAGAGGCTCATGGCAACCACCTCTCCCATTGTAGCCGCGATAGGCACGCAAAAAATTTTGCTAGAGCGCCAAGCACCCACCTCATGGCTAGAGAGAAGGGCTCGCCATTAGATCAACTTCGAAATTGCTGAACAGATGCGCTGTAGAATGGCAACCGCTGGGAAGTCTCTTTCGTAGTTGCATCAGTCGAGTGATCGAACAAGGTGATCTAAGAGAGGGTCCAAGTGTAGGCATTCATTGGGGGATTTGCACCAATGGCATAAATTTATGCAATACCCGAGCAACACCGAATGGAGGTGCTAGACGAGGGCTCCCATTTTAGATCGAGTTTTAAAATCACCCAGTAGACGTGGTGAGGGCTGGCAACCGCTGCCAAACCTTTTTCCAAAATTGCGCAAGCTGAGTGACAAGAAAACATGATCTAAAGGAGAGTCCAGGAATAGCACCCTTGAGGGTGGGCTTCATGCCCCTCTAATTGATTCAACGTCGACGTCCATCGTTTCAAAATCTGACATATCCATCCGCCCTGACACTGGCATTGAATCAATGAGCTGGGCACGGGAGAGGCTCGCGACAACCACCTCCCCCATTGTAGCCGCGATAGGCTCACAAAAAATATTGCTAGAGCGCCAAGTACCCACCTCATGGCTATCGACAAGGGCTCGCCATTAGATCAACTTCGAAATCGCAGAACGGACGTGGTGTAGAATGGCAACCATTGCCAAGTCTCTTCCATAATTGTGTCAGTCGAGTGATCGAAGAAGGTGATCTAAGAGAGGGTCCAAGTGTGTAGGCATTCATTGGGGGATTCGTGCCGATGGCAAAAATTTGTGCAATACCTGAGCAACACCGGACGGAGGTGCAAGACGAGGGCTCCTATTTTAGATCGAGTTTTAAAATCACCGAGTAGACGCAGTGAGGGGCTGGCAACCGCTGCCAAACCTTTTTCCGAAATTGCACCAGCTGAGTGACCAGAATACATGATCTAAAGGAGAGTCTAGGAATAGCACCCTCGAGGGTGGGCTTCATGCCCCTCTAATTGATTCAACGTTGGCGTCCACCGTTTCAAAATCCGACATTTCCATCTGCCCTGACAGCGGCGTTGAATCAATGAGGGGGGCCACGGGAGAGGCTCGCAGCAACCACCTCTCCCGTTGTAGCCGCGATAGGCACACAAAAAATTTTACTAGAGTGCCAAGAACCCACCTCATGGCTAGAGACAAGGGCTCGCCATTAGATCAACTTCAAAATCGCTGAACAGACGCGGTGTAGAATGGCAACCGCTGCCAAGTCTCTTTCGTAGTTGTGTCGGTCGAGTGATCGAACAAGGTGATCTAAGAGAGGGTCCAAGCATAGGCATTCGTTGGGGGATTCGCACTGATGGCATAAATTTATGCAATACCCGAGCAACACCGGACGGAGGTGCTAGACGAGGGCTCCCGTTTTAGATCGAGTTTTAAAATCACCAAGTAGACGCGGTGAGGGCTGGCAACCACTGCCAAACCTTTATTCCGAAATTGCGCTAGCTGAGTGACAAGAAAACATGATCTAAAGAAGAGTCCAGGAATAGCACCCTCGAGGGTGGGCTTCATGCCCCTCTAATTGATTCAACGTCGGCGTCCACCGTTTCAAAATCTGACATATCCATCCGCCCTGACAGCGGCGTTGAATCAATGAGGGGGGCACGGGAGAGGCTCGCGGCAACCACCTCTCCCCTTGTAGCTGCGATAGGCACGCAAAAAATTTTGCTAGAGCGCCAAGCACCCACCTCATGGCTAGAGACAAGGGCTCGCCATTAGATCAACTTCAAAATCGCTGAACAGACGCGCTGTAGAATGGCAACCGCTGCCAAGTCTCTTTCGTAGTTGCGTCGGTCGAGTGATCGAAGAAGGTGATCTAAGAGAGGGTCCAAGTGTAGGCATTCATTGGGGGATTCGTGCCAATGGCATAAATTTATGCAATACCCAAGCAACACCGGACGGAGGTGCTAGACGAGGGCTCCCGTTTTAGATCGAGTTTTAAAATCACCGAGTAGACGCGGTGAGGGCTGGCAACCACTGCCAAACCTTTTTCCAAAATTGCGCCAGCTGAATGACAAGAAAACATGATCTAAAGGAGAGTCCAGGAATAGCACCCTCAAGGGTGGGCTTCATGCCCCTCTAATTGATTCAACGTCGGCGTCCACCTTTTTTCAAAATCTGACATATCCATCTGCCCTGACAGCGGCATTGAATCAATGAGGGGGGCACGGGAGAGGCTCGCGGCAACCACCTCTCCCATTGTAGCCATGATAGGCACGTAAAAAATTTTGCTAGAGCACCAAGCACCCACCTCATGGCTAGAGACAAGGGCTCGCCATTAGATCAACTTCGAAATCGCTGAACAGACGCGCTGTAGAATGGCAACCACTGCCAAGTCTCTTCCGTAGTTGCGTCGGTCGAGTGATCGAAGAAGGTGATCTAAGAGAGGGTCCAAGCGTAGGCATTCGTTGGGGGATTCGCGCCGATGGCATAATTTTATGCAATACCCGAGCAACACCGAATGGAGGTGCTAGAGGAGGGCTCCCATTTTAGATCGAGTTTTAAAATCACCAAGTAGATGCGGTGAGGGATGGCAACCGCTGTCAAACCTTTTTCCGAAATTGCGCCAGCTGAGTGAGAAGAAAAAATGATCTAAAGGAGAGTCAAGGAATAGCACATCCGGGGTGGGCTTCATGCCCCTCTAATTGATTCAACATCGGCGTCCACCATTTCAAAATCCGACATATCCATCCACCTTGACACCAGCGTTGAATCAATGAGGGGGGCACGGGAGAGGCTCGCGACAACCACCTCTCCTATATAAGCTATTAGTGCGAGGCTTGCTCTGCATTAGAAATTAGAGAACACAATGACATCTGCCTTAAAAATCCAAATCCTTTAAAATTCCTACCAAACAGCCATTCACGACCCAATTTTTTATGAGGTCGGAAGAGGAGAAAAAGATTGTCATCGGTTAGGAGATGTGATTTCATGGAGCCGAGGAACTGAAATGGTCATCAAGCTCATCCGATCAACTGGATGAATTTCACCTTGAAGGGGCCCAATCCAAAAGTTCCGGAGGTCATCTCCTGGAACTCTTGAGAACAAGGCCCATCTTACATGCAAACTCTGCTACTGCGCAAACATAGGTTGCAATTAAAGAGAAATTGCGAGGCCGCCACAATGGCCCGAGGCCAATGGCTCCGACTAAGTCAATTTTCTCTTGCAATCACCATGCCGCCGTTCATAGAGAGATCTCCCCATTCACTTGTGACGCGACGCACAATCCAAGGTCTAGACGTGAGACCGCCCTTGAAAGAAAGACCACTTTCCAAGACATCCCTCGATGACACATTGGAACGTCAACCGCTGTCGAACCACTCCCAATGTTGTGCCGATCGAGTTGGCACAGAGGCGACCTTAGGGAGCTCCCGCTTAGCAATCGGGATGTGCTTTCGTGCCCATCTCTCACAAAAACCAATGTTAGTTGTGGACAAATTTGGAATCCAAGGGCTCGCATCCATCGATATCGTCGGCACTGGGTCTATATATTCAAAGGCCACGGAGAGGTTTCGATAAGAGAAGCTCCCCTGCTCGCTCGCACAAACATATCCCAAATTCTAGACACAAGATCCCGCCCTTAGCATCGCTCTCCAGAACACCGCAATGACACATTGGAATGACAATCGCTATCGAACAACTCCCAAAATTGTGGCAATGGAGTGAGAAAGAAGAGCAACTTTGGGGAGCCGCGCATAGAAAACGAGCTGTGCTGCTGCTTCATTCCACTCTTATATAGATCCAAAATCGTTGATTTCATTTGGAATCTAAGGCTGCATTCGTCCTTGCTCAAACAAGCAATGGCTCTTCTAATCGAATGGCCACGGGGAGCTTCTGATAACAAAGGCTCCCTTGTCACTCGTGATGCGTAGGCCAACTACTAGACGACGGGTCGCCCTTTTGATCACTGCCCAGGCAACCACCACAACGACACCATTGGAATGACAACCGCTGCCGAACCGTTCTAAAAATTTTGTGCCAAAGAAGTTGTTGCGTAGAGAACGACTCTGGGGAGAGAGCCCTCGCATAGCAAAATTAGGATGGCTTCACGGCCCTCCCAATAGAAACAATGCTGGTGCCAATATTCCAAAAATCTGAATAACGTGTCTTTCGCGAACACCAGCACTGATTTCTATTGGGGAGGGTCGCCGAGAACTTTTGTTATCAAAGCTCCCATTGTAAGCCGCGATAGGCACACAAAAATTGCTAGAGCCCCAAGCACCCACCTCATGGCTAGACAAGGGCTCGCCATTAGTAGATCAACTTTGAAATTGCTGAATAGACGCGCTGTGGAATGGAAACCGTTGCCAAGCCTCTTCCATAATTGCGTCGGTCGAGTGATCGAAGAAGGTGATCTAAGAGAGAGTCCAAGGCTAGGGATTCGTTGGGTGATTCGCGCCGATAGAAAAAAATTATGCAATACCCGAGCAACATCGGACGGAGGTGCTAGACGAGGGCTCCCATTTTAGATCGAGTTTTAAAATCACCAAGTAGACGCGGTGAGGGCTAGCAACCGCTGCCAAACCTTTTTCCGAAATTGCGCCAGCTGAGTGACAAGAAAACATGATCTAAAGGAGAGTTAGGGAATAGCACCCTCGAGGGTGGGCTTCATGCCCCTCTAATTGATTCAACGTCGGCGTCCACCGTTTCAAAATCTGACATATCCATCCACCCTGACAGCGGCGTTGAATCAATGAGGTGGGCACGGGAGAGGCTCGCGGCAACCACCTCTCCCATTG
Source organism: Cupressus sempervirens (assembly GCA_028749045.1). NCBI lineage: Eukaryota > Viridiplantae > Streptophyta > Pinopsida > Cupressales > Cupressaceae > Cupressus > Cupressus sempervirens. The sequence continues at coordinate 558,571,054 of CM053784.1, read as the reverse complement.
TAGCTGTGATAGGCACGCAAAAAATTTTGCTAGAGCGCCAAGCACCCACCTCATGGCTAGAGACAAGGGCTCGCCATTAGATCAACTTCGAAATCGCTGAACAGACGCGCTGTAGAATGGCAACCGCTGTCAAGTCTCTTCTGTAGTTGCATCGGTCGAGTGATCGAAGAAGGTGATCTAAGAGAGGGTCCAAGCATAGGCATTCGTTGGGGGATTCGCGCCATTGGCATAATTTTATGCAATACCCGAGCAACACTGGATGGAGGTGCTAGGCGAGGGCTCCCATTTTAGATCGAGTTTTAAAATCACCAAGTAGACACGGTGAGGGATGGCAACCGCTGTCAAACCTTTTTCCGAAATTGCACCAGCTGAGTGAGAAGAAAACATGATCCAAGGGAGAGTCTAGGAATAGCACATCCAGGGTGGGCTTCATGCCCCTCTAATTGATTCAACGTCGGCGTCCACCATTTCAAAATCTGACATATCCATCTGCCTTGACACCGGCGTTGAATCAATGAGAGGGGCACGGGAGAGGCTCGCGGCAACCACTTCTCCTATATAAGCTATTAGTGCGAGGCTCGCTCTGCATTAGAAATTAGTGAACACACCGACATCCGCCTTAAAAATCCAGATCCTTTAAAATTCCTACCAAACAGCCATTCACGACCCAATTCTTTATGAGGTCGGTAGAGGAGCAAAAGATTGTCATCGGTTACGAGATGTGAGTTCATGGAGCCGAGGGACTGAAATGGTCATCGAGCTCATCCGATCAACTGGATGAATTTCACCTTGAAGGGGCCCAATCCAAAAGTTCCAGAGGTCATCTCCTGGAACTCTCGAGAACAAGGCCCATCTTACATGCAAACTCTGCTACTGCGCAAACATAGGTTGCAATTAAAGAGAAGCTCCCCTGCTCGCTCACACAAACATCCCAAATGCTAGACACAAGCTCCTGCCCTTAGCATCGCTCTCCAGATCGCTGCAATTACACATTGGAATGACAACTGCTGTCGAACAACTCCCGAATTTGTACCGATGGAGTGAGAAAGATGAGCAACTTTGGGGAGCCGCGCATGGAAAACGGGCTGCTACTTCATTCTGCTCTTATATATAGATCTGATGTCGTTGATTTCCTTTGGAATCTGAGGCTGCATTCAGCCTTGCTCACACAAGCAATGGCACCATTGGAACAACAACTACTGCCAACCATTCCGAAATTTTTTTGCCAAAGAAGTTGTTGCAAGGAGAACGACTCTGGGGAGAGAGCCCTCGCATAGCAAAATTGGGATGGCTTCACGGCAGCTGGATGGGATTTGAATTCATGGAGCCAAGGGAGTGAAATGGTCATCGAGCTCATCCAATCAACTGGATGAATTTCACCTTGAAGGAGCCCAATCCAAAAGTTCTGGAGGTCATCTCCTGGAACTCTCAAGAACAAAGGCCAATCTTACATGCAAACTCTGCTACTGCGCAAACATAGGTTGCAATTATAGAGAAATTGCAAGGCCGTCACAATGGCCCGAGGCCAATGCTCCGACTACTAAGTAAATTTTCTCTTGCAATCACCATGCCGCCATTCACAGAGAGATCTCCCCATTCACTTGTGACGATGCACAATCCAAGTGCTAAGCGATCTCGCCCTTGAAAGGCAGCGTTCCAAGACATCCCGATGACACATTGGAATGACAACCGCTGTCGAACCATTCCCAATGTTGTGCCGATCGAGTTGGCATAGAGGCGATCTTAGGGAGCTCCTGCGAATCGATCAGGAAGTGCTTTCGTACCCATCTCTCACAAAAACCAATGTTAGCTGAACAATTTTAGAATCCAAGGCTCGTATCCATCGATATCGTCAGCACTGGGTCTATATTCAAAGGCCACGGAGAGGTTCCGATAAGAGAAGCTCCCCTGCTCGCTTGCACAAACATCCCCAAATGCTAGACGCAAGCTCCCGCCCTTAGCATCGCTCTCCAGATCACCGCAATGACACATTGGAATGACAACCGCTGTCGAGCAACTCCCGAATTTGTGCTGATGGAGTGAGAAAGAAGAGCCAGATCGGGTCGGCCAGCGTGGCTCGGCCACCATTTTTCGCTGAGAGCTTTCGATATTAAAACTCCCATGTAGCAGCGATAAGTACACCATGACAAAATTGCTAGATCACCGAGCACCCATAGCAAATTGCCATTATACCAAGCAATGCCGGAGTGCTAGACAAGGGCTCACATTTAGATCAAGTTTTAAAATCACCAAAAAGACACGCCATGGATCGGCAACCGCTGCCTCACCTTTTCCAAAATTGAGTCATCGGAAAACATGATCTAAAGGAGAGCCAAGGAAAAGCACTGAGATCACTTCATGCCCCTTTCATTCATTCAACATCAGCATACACCGTTTGAAAACCCAACAATCCGATCTACCTAGACACCAATGTTGAATCAATGAAAGGGGCATGGGAGAGGCTCGCGGCAACAACCTCTCCTATATAAGCTATTAGTGTGAGGCTCGCTCTGCATTAGAAATCTACGATAGCGCGGAAAACTCCCTTAAAAATCCAATTCAATGAAAAATGTGACCAAACAGCCATCCACGACACTGTTTTTGGAGCTCGGCCAGATCGGGTCAGCAAGAATGGCTCGCCCAGATCGGCTCGGCCAGCATGGTGACTTGCTGACTTGGTGAGAGTACGTACTTCAAACTGTTAAGAACAAAGGCCAATCTAACATGCAAACTCTGCTACTACGCAAACATAGCTTGCAATTATAGAGAAATTGCAAGGCCGTCACAATGGCCCGACGCCAATGCTCTAACTACTAAGTCAATTTTCTCTTGCAATCACCATGCCGCCGTTCACAGAGAGATCTCCCCATTCACTTGTGACGATGCACAATCCAAGTGCTAGACGCGAGCTCACCCTTGAAAGGCCGTGTTCCAAGACATCCCGATGACACATTGGAACGACAACTGCTGTTGAACCATTCCCAATGTTGTGCCGATCGAGTTGGCACAGAGGCGATCTTAGGGAACTCCCGCGTATCGATCGGGAAGTGCTTTCGTACCCATCTCTCACAAAAACCAATGTTAGCTGAACAATTTTATAATCCAAGGCTCGTATCCATCGATATCGTCGGCACTGGGTCTATATTCAAAGGCCACGGAGAGGTTTCGATAAGAGAAGCTCCCCTGCTTGCTTGCACAAACATCCCCAAATGCTAGACGCAAGCTCTCGCACTTAGCATCGCTCTCCAGATCACCGCAATGACACATTGGAACGACAACCGCTGTCGACCAAATCCCAAATTTGTGCCGATGGAGTGAGAAATGAGAGCTAGATCGGGTCAGCCAGCATGGCTCGGCCACCATTTTTCGCCGAGAGCTTTTGACATTAAAGCTCCCATGTAGCCGCGATAAGTACACCATGAAAAATTGCTAGAGCGTCGAGCACCCATAGCAAATTGCCATTAGACCAAGCAACACCGGAGTGCTAGACAAGGGCTCACGTTTAGATCAAGTTTTAAAACCACCAAAAACACACGCCATGGATCAGCAACCGCTGCCTCACCTTTTCCAAAATTGAGTCATCGGAAAACATGATCTAAAGGAGAGCCGAGGAAAAGCACTGAGATCGCTTCATGCCCCTTTCATTCATTCAACATCAGCATACACCGTTTGAAAACCCAACAATCTGATCCGCCTAGACACTAATGTTGAATCAATGAAAGGGGCATGGGAGAGGCTCGCGGCAACAACCTCTCCTATATAAGCTATTAGTGCGAGGCTCGCTCTGCATTAGAAATCTGCGATAGCGCGGACAACTCCCTTGAAAATCCAATTCAATGAAAAATGTGACCAAATAGCCATCCACGACACCGTTTTTGGAGCTCGCCCAGATAGGCTCGGCAAGAATGGCTCGCCCAGATTGGCTCGGCCAGCATGGCTCGCCCAGATCGGCTCGGCCAGCATGGTGACTTGCTGACTTGGTGAGAGTACTTCGAACTATCAAGAACAAAGGCCAATCTAACGTGCAAACTCTGCTACTGCGCAAACATAGGCTGCAATTATAGAGAAATTGCAAGGCCGTCATAATGGCCCGAGGCCAATGCTCCGACTACTAAGTCAATTTTCTCTTGCAATCGCCATGCCGCCGTTCACAGAGAGATCTCCCCAATCACTTGTGACGATGCACAATCCAAGTGCTAGACGCGAGCTCGCCCTTGAAAGGCTGCGTTCCAAGACATCCCGATGACACATTGGAATGACAATCGCTGACGAACCATTCCCAATGTTGTGCCGATCGAGTTGGCACAGAGGCAATCTTAGGGAACTCCCGCGTATCGATTGGGAAGTGCTTTCATAACCATCTCTCACAAAAACCAATGTTAGCTGAACAATTTTAGAATCCAAGGCTCGTATCCATCGATATCGTCGGCACTGGGTCTATATTCAAAGGCCATAGAGAGGTTTCGATAAGAGAAGCTCCCCTGCTCGCTTGCACAAACATCCCCAAATGCTAGACGCAAGCTCCCGCCCTTAGCATCGCTCTCCAGATCACCGCAATGACACATTGGAACGACAACCGCTGTCGAACAACTCCCAAATTTGTGCCGATGGAGTGAGAAAGAAGAGCCAGATCGGGTCGACGAAAATGGCTAAGCCAGATCGGGTCGGCCAGCATGGCTCGGCCACCATTTTTCGCCGAGAGCTTTCGATATTAAAGCTCCCATGTAGCTGCGACAAGTACACCATGACAAATTGCTAGAGCGCCGAGCACCCATAGCAAATTGCCATTATACCAAGCAACGCCGGAGTGCTAGACAAGGGCTCACGTTTAGATCAAGTTTTAAAATCACCAAAAACACACGCCAGGGATCGGCAACCACTACCTCACCTTTTCCAAAATTGAGTCATCGGAAAACATGATCTAAAGGAGAGTCGAGGAAAAGCACTGAGATCGCTTCATGCCCCTTTCATTCATTCAACATCAGCATACACCATTTGAAAACCCAACAATCCGATCTGCCTAGACACCAATGTTGAATCAGTGAAAGGGGCATGGGAGTGGCTCGCGGCAACAACCTCTCCTATATAAGCTATTAGTGCGAGGCTTGCTCTGCATTAGAAATCTGTGATAGCACGGACAACTCCCTTAAAAATCCAATTCAATGAAAAATGTGACCAAACAGCCATCCACGACACCGTTTTTGGAGCTCGGCCAGATCGGGTCGGCAAGAATGGCTCGCCCAGATCGGGTCGGCCAGCATGGCTCGCCCAGATCGGCTCGCCCAGATCGGCTCGCCCAGATCGGGTCGGCCAGCATGGTGACTTGGTGACTCGGTGAGAGTACTTGGAACCATCAAGAACAAAGCCCAATCTTACATGCAAACTTTGCTACTGCGCAAACATAGGTTCCAATTATAGAGAAATTGCAAGGCCGTCACAATGGCCCAAGGCCAATGCTCCGACTACTAAGTCAATTTTCTCTTGCAATCGCCATGCCACCGTTCACAAAGAGATCTCCCCATTCACTTGTGATGACGCACAATCCAAGTGCTAGACGCGAGCTTGCCCTTAAAAGGCCGCGTTCCAAGACATCCCGATGACACATTGGAATGACAACCGCTGTCGAACCATTCCCAATGTTGTGCCGATTGAGTTGGCATAGAGGCGACCAAACAGCGATCCATGACACCATTTTTGGAGCTTGGCCAGATCGGCTCGGCCAGAACGCCTCGCCCAGATCGGCTCGGCCAGCATGGCTCAGCTAGAACGGCTCAGCCAGCATGGCTCGGCCAGAATGGCTCGCCCAAATCAGCTCGCCTAGATCGGCTCGGCCAGCATGGCTTGGCCAAAATGGCTCGCACAGATCGGCTCGGCCAGCATGGCCCGGCCAGAAAGCCTCGGCCAGCATGGCTCGACCAGAATGGGTCGCGCAGATCGGCTCGGCCAGAATGGGTCGCCCAGATCGGCTCGGCCATAATGGCTCACCCAGATCGGCTCGGCCAGCATGGCTTGCCCAGAACAGCTCGGCCAGATCGGGTCGACCAAAATGGCTCGCCCAGATCAGCTCGGCCAAGCCAAATCGAGACGGTGACTTGATGAACGGACTTAGAGATTCGACTTGGTGGGCCGACCTGGCGGGGTGACTTGATGAACGCACTTGAAGGGTCAACTTGGTGGGGTGACTCTATGAACGGACCTAAAGAGTTGACTTGGTGAGAGTACTTGGTGGGGTGACTCGATGAAAGGACTTAAAGAGTCGACTTGGTGAGAGTACTTGGTGGGGCGACTTGATGAACGCACTTGAAGAATCAACTTGGTTAGAGTACTTAGTGGGGCGACTTGATGAACAGACTCAAAGAGTCAACTTGGTGAGAGTACCTGGTGGCTCGACTTGATGAGCAGACTTAAAGAGTCAACTTGGTGAGAGTACTTGGTGGGGTGAACTGATGAACAAACATAAAGAGTCGGCTTGGTGGGAGTACTTGGTGGACCGACCTGGTGGGGTTACTTTATGGACGGACTTAAAGAGTTGACTTGGTTAGATTACTTGTTCTGGTGACTTGATGAACAGACTTCAAGAGTCAACTTGGTGGGGTGACTTGATGAAAGGACTTAAAGGATCGACTTGGTGAGAGTACTTGGCGGGGCGACTTGATGAACGGACTTAAAGGGTCGACTTGGCGGGGTAACTTGATGAACGGACCTAAAGAGTTGACTTGGTGAGAGTACTTGGCAGGGTGAACTAATGAACGGACTTAAAGAGTCGACTTGGTGGGAGTACTTGGTGGGCCGACTAGATGAACGGACTTATAGAGTCGACTTAGTGAGAGTAGTTGTTCTGGTGACTTGATGAAAGGACTTAAAGAGTCGGCTTGGCGGGGTGACTTGATGAAAGGACTTAAAGAGTCGACTTGGTGGGGTGACTCGATGAACGAACTTATAGGGTCAACTTTGCGGGGTGACTTGATGAACGGACCTAAAGAGTTGAGTTGGTGAGAGTACTCGGTGGGGTGACCTGATGAACAGACTTAGAGAGTCGACTTGGTGAGAGTCCTTGGTGGGCCGACCTAGTTGGGTGACTTCGTGAACTGACTTAAAGAGTCGACTTGGTGGGAGTAGTTGGTGGGGTGACTTGATGAACGAACTTCAAGGGTCGACTTGGCGAGGTGACTTGATGAACGGTCCTAAAGAGTTGACTTGGTGAGAGTACTTGGTGTGGTGACTTGATGAAAAGACTTAAAGAGTCGAATTGGTGAGAGTACTTGGTGGGGTGACTTGATGAACGCACTTGAAGGGTCAACTTGGTGGGGTGACTTTATGAACGGACTTAAAGAGTTGACGTGGTGAGAGTGCTTGGTGGGGTGACTTGATGAACATAGTTAAACAGTCGACTTGGTGAGAGTAGTTGGTCGGGTGACTTGATGAACGCACTTGAAGAATCGACTTGGTTAGAGTACTTGGTGGGGTGACATGATGAACGGACTTAAAGATTCGACTTGGTGGGCCGACCTGGCGGGGTGACTTGATGAACGGACTTAGAGAGTCGACTTGGTGAGAGTACTTGGTGGGCCGACCTGGCCGGGTGACTTGATGAACAAACTTAAAGAGTCGACTTGGTGAGAGTACTCGGTGGGCTGACCTGGTCACGTGACTTGATGAACGGACTTAAAGAGTCGACTTGGTGGACCGACTTGGCCGGGTGACTTGATGAACGAACTTAAAGTGTCGACTTGGTGGGTCGAACTAGCGGGGTGACTTGGTGAGAGTACTTGGTGGGCTGACCTGGCAGGGTGACTTGATGAACGAACTTAGAGAGTCAACTTTGTGAGAGTACTTGGTGGGTCAAACTGGCAGGGTGACTTGATGAACGAACTTAAAGAGTCGACCTGGTGAGAGAAATTGGTGGGCCGAGCTGGCAGGGTGAATTGATGAACGAACCTAAAGAGTCAACTTTGTGAGAGTACTTGGTGGGCTGACTTGGCGGGGTGAGTTGATGACTGAACTTAAAGGTTCAACTTGGTGAGAGTACTTGGTGGGCCGACCTGGCAGGGCAACTTGATGAACGAACTTAAAGAGTCGACTTGGTGAGAGTACTCGGTGGGGTGACCTGATGAACAAACCTAAAGAGTTGACCTGGTGAGAGTACTTGGTGGGCTGACCTAGCGGGGTGACTTGGTGAGCAAACTTAAAGAGTTGACTTGGTGAGAGTAGTTGGTGGGCTGACCTGGCGGGGTGACTTGATGAACGAACTTAAAGAGTCGACCTGGTGGGCCGACTTGGCAGAGTGACTTCATGAACGAACTTAAAGAGTCCACTCGGTGGGCCGACCTGGCGGGGTAACTTGATGAACGAACTTAAAGAGTCGACTTGGTCAGAGTAATTTGTGGGCTGACCTGGCGGGGTGACTTGATGAATGAACTTAAAGAGTCGACTTGGTGGGGTGACTTGATGAAGGCACTTGAAGGGTCGACTTGGTGGGGTGACTCTATGAATGGACCTAAAGAGTTGACTTGGTGAGAGTACTTGGTGGGTTGACTCGATGAAAGGACTTAAAGAGTCGACTTGGTGAGAGTACTTGGTGGCTCGACTTTATGAGCAGACTTAAAGAGTCCACTTGGTGAGAGTGGGCCTAACGGGGCGATGTGGTGAGTGGGCCTAATGGGGCGATGTAGTGAGTGGGCATAACGGGGGGAGTTGGTGGGGCGACTTGGCGAGTGGTATTAGAGAGCCGACGTGGTGAGGCAACTCGGCGAGTTGGTTCGTTGAGATGACATGGTGAGCTGACTTGGCGAGTCAACCTAGCGAGCGAACTTAAAGAGTCGACTTGGCAACATACTTGAGTTGACTCGGTGAGGCGACCCGGTGAGCAGGCTCAAAGAGTCAGCATGGTGAGGCGACTCATGGTGAGGAGCTATCCTTGAGGCGACTTGGTGGGCCTACTTGATTAGTCGACTTGGTGAGCCGACCTGACGAGCTGACATGGTGAGCGAGCTTAAAGAGGCAACAACTTGGTGGGGTAACTCGGCAAGCCAACTTATCGAGGCGAGATGGTGAGTCGACTTGGTGAGCTGACTTGGTCAGCGCACTTAAAGAGTCAACTTCGTGAGGTGACTCGGCGAGTTAGCCCACTGATGCGACTTGGGCGGGCCGACTTGGCAAATGAACTTAAAGAGGCGACTTGGGTGGGCTAACCTAGCGAGCAAACTTAAAGAGTTGACTTGGCAACGCACTTGAACAATCGACTTGGTGAGCTGACATGGTGAGTGGGCTTAGAGAAGCAACTCGGCGGGGCGACTTGATGAACAGACTTAAAGGGTCGACTTGGCGGGGTGACTTGATGAACGGACCTAAAGAGTTGACTTGGTGAGAGTACTTGGTGGGGTGAACTGATGAACGAACTTAAAGAGTTGACTTGGTGGGAGTACTTGGTGGGCCGACTTGATTAACGGACTTATAGAGTCGACTTGGTGAGAGTAGTTGTTCTGGTGACTTGATGAACGGACTTAAAGAGTCGGCTTGGCGGGGTGACTTGATGAAAGGACTTAAACAGTTGACTTGGTCAGGTGACTCGATGAACGAACTTAGAGGGTCAACTTTGCAAGGTGACTTGATGAATGGACCTAAAGAGTTGACTTGGTGAGAGTACTCGGTGGGGTGACCTAATGAACAGACTTAGAGAGTCGACTTGGTGAGAGTCCTTGGTGGGGTGACTTGATGAATGCACTTGAAGGGTCGACTTGGTGGGGTGACTTTATGAACGGACCGAAAGAGTTGACGTGGTGAGAGTGCTTGGTGGGGTGACTTGATGAACATAGTTAAAGAGTCGACTTGGTGAGAGTAGTTGGTCGGGTGACTTGATGAACGCACTTGAAGAATCGACTTGGTTAGAGTACTTGGTGGGGTGACTTGATGAACGGACTTAAAGATTCGACTTGGTGGGCTGACCTGGTAGGGTGATTTGATGAACGGACTTAGAGAGTCGACTTGGTGAGAGTACTTGGTGGGCCGACCTGGCCAGGTGACTTGATGAACAAACTTAAAGAGTCGACTTGGTGAGAGTACTCGTTGGGCTGACCTGGTCACATGACTTGACGAACGGACTTAAAGAGTCGACTTGGTGGGCCGACTTGGCCGGGTGACTTGATGAACGAACTTAAAGGGTAAACTTGGTGGGTCGAACTAGTGGGGTGACTTGGTGAGAGTACTTGGTGGGCTGACCTGGCAGGGTGACTTGATGAACGAACTTAGAGAGTCGACTTTGTGAGAGTACTTGGTGGGTCGAACTGGCGGGGTGACTTGATGAACGAACTTAAAGAGTCAACCTGGTAAGAGAACTTGGTGGGCCGAGCTAGCGGGGTGAATTGATGAACGAACCTAAAGAGTCGACTTTGTGAGAGTACTTGGTGGGCCGACCTGGCGGGGTGAGTTGATGATCGAACTTAAAGGGTCGACTTGGTGAGAGTACTTGGTGGGCCGACCTGGTGGGGCAACTTGATGAACGAAATTAAAGAGTCGACTTGTTGAGTGTACTTGGTGGCTCGACTTTATGAGCAGACTTAAAGAGTCCACTTGGTGAGAGTGGGCCTAACAGGGCGATGTGGTGAGTGGGCCTAACAGGGCGAGTTGGTGGGGCGACTTGGCGAGTGGTATTAGAGAGCCAACGTGGTGAGGCGACTCGGCGAGTTGGTTCGTTGAGATGACATGGTGAGCTGACTTGGCGAGTGGACCCGGCGAGCGAACTTAAAGAGTCGATTTGGCAACGTACTTGAGTCGACTTGATGAGGCAACCCGGCGAGCGGGCTCAAGGAGTCAACATGGTGAGGTGACTCATTGAGTCAACATGGTGAGGCGACTCATGGTGAGGAGCTATCCTTGAGGCGACTTGGTGGGCCTACTTGATTAGTCGACTTGGTGAGCCGACCTGACGAGCTGACACGGTGAGCGGGCTTAAAGAGGCGACGACTTGGTGGGGTAACTCGGCAAGCCAACTTATCGAGGCGAGATGGTGAGTCGACTTGGTGAGCTGACTTGGTGAGCGCACTTAACGAGTCAACTTCGTGAGGTGACTCGGCGAGTTAGCCCGCTGATGCGACTTGGGTAGGCCGACCTGGCGAACGAACTTAAAGAGGTGACTTGGGAGGGCTGACCTGGCGAGTGAACTTAAAGAGTTGACTTGGCAACGCACTTGAACAATCAACTTGGTGAGCTGACATGGTTAGTGGGCTTAGAGAAGCAACTCGGCAGGGTGACTTGATGAACGGACTTAAAGGGTCGACTTAGCAGGGTGACTTGATGAACGGACCTAAAGAGTTGACTTGGTGAGAGTACTTGGTGGGGTGAACTGATGAACGGACTTAAAGAGTCGACTTGGTGGGAGTACTTGGTGGGCCGACTTGATGAACAGACTTATAGAGTCGACTTGGTGAGAGTAGTTGTTCTGGTGACTTGATGAACAAACTTAAAGAGTCGGCTTGGCGGGGTGACTTGATGAAAGGACTTAAACAGTCGACTTGGTCGGGTGACTCGATGAACGAACTTAGAGGGTCGACTTTGCGAGGTGACTTGATGAACAGACCTAAAGAGTTGACTTGGTGAGAGTACTTGGTGGGGTGACCTGATGAACAGACTTAGAGAGTCGACTTGGTAAGAGTCCTTGGTGGGCCGACCTGGTTGGGTGACTTCGTGAACTGACTTAAAGAGTCAACTTGGTGGGAGTACTTGGTGGGGTGACTTGATGAACGGACTTCAAGGGTCGACTTGGCGAGGTGACTTGATGAACGGTCCTAAAGAGTTGACTTGGTGAGAGTACTTGGTGTGGTGACTTGATGAAAAGACTTAAAGAGTCGAATTGGTGAGAGTACTTGGTGGGGTGACTTGATGAACGCACTTGAAGGGTCGACTTGGTGGGGTGACTTTATGAACGGACCGAAAGAGTTGACATGGTGAGAGTACTTGGTGGGGTGACTTGATGAACATAGTTAAAGAGTCGACTTGGTGAGAGTAGTTGGTCGGGTGACTTGATGAACGCACTTGAAGAATCGACTTGGTTAGAGTACTTGGTGGGGTGACTTGATGAACGGACTTAAAGATTCGACTTGGTGGGCCGACCTGACAGGGTGACTTGATGAACGGACTTAGAGAGTCGACTTGGTGAGAGTACTTGGTGGGCCGACCTGGCCGGGTGACTTGATGAACAAACTTAAAGAGTCGACTTGGTGAGAGTACTCGGTGGGCTGACCTGGTCATGTGACTTGATGAACGGACTTAAAGAGTCAACTTGGTGGGCTGACTTGGCCGAGTGACTTGATGAACGAACTTAAAGGGTCGACTTGGTGGGTCAAACTAGCGGGGTGACTTGGTGAGAGTACTTGGTGGGCTGACCTGGCAGGGTGACTTGATGAACGAACTTAGAGAGTCGACTTTGTGAGAGTACTTGGTGGGTCGAACTGGCGGGGTGACTTGATGAACGAACTTAAAGAGTCGACCTGGTGAGAGAACTTGGTGGGTCAAGCTGGCGGGGTGATTTGATGAACAAACCTAAAGAGTCAACTTTGTGAGAGTACTTGGTGGGCCGACCTAGCGGGGTGAGTTGATGACCGAACTTAAAGGGTCAACTTGGTGAGAGTACTTGGTGGGCTGACCTGGCAGGGCGACTTGATGAACGAACTTAAAGAGTCGACTTGGTGAGAGTACTTGGTGGCTGGACTTTATGAGCAGACTTAAAGAGTTCACTTGGTGAGAGTGGGCCTAACGGGGCGATGTGGTGAGTGGGCCTAACAGGGCGAGTTGGTGGGGCGACTTGGCGAGTGGTATTAGAGAGCCGACGTGGTGAGGTGACTTGGCAAGTTGGTTCGTTGAGATGACATGGTGAGCTAACTTGGCGAGTCGACCCGGCGAGTGAACTTAAAGAGTCGACTTTGCAATTTACTCGAGTCGACTTGGTGAGGCGACCTGGCGAGCGGGCTCAAAGAGTCAACATGGTGAGGCAACTCATTGAGTCAACATGGTGAGGCGACTCATGGTGAGGAGCTATCCTTGAGGCAACTTGGTGGGCCTACTTGATTAGTCGACTTGGTGAGCCGACCTGACGAGCTGACACGGTGAGCGGGCTTAAAGAGGTGACAACTTGGAGGGGTAACTCTGCAAGCCAACTTATCGAGGTGAGATGGTGAGTCGACTTGGTGAGCTGACTTGGTGAGCGCACTTAAAGAGTCAACTTCATGAGGTGACTCGGCGAGTTAGCCCGCTGATGCGACTTGGGCGGGCCGACCTGGCGAACGAACTTAAAGAGGCGACTTGGGCAGGCTGACCTGGCGAGCGAACTTAAAGAGTTGACTTGGAAATGCACTTGAACAATCGACTTGGTGAGCTAACATGGTGAGTGGGCTTAGAGAAGCAACTCGGTGGGGCGACTTGATGAACGGACTTAAAGGGTCGACTTGGCGGGGTGACTTGATGAACGGACCTAAAGAGTTGACTTGGTGAGAGTACTTGGCGGGGTGAACTGATGAACGGACTTAAAGAGTCGACTTGGTGGGAGTACTTGGTGGGCCGACTTGATGAATGGACTTATAGAGTCGACTTGGTGAGAGTAGTTGTTCTGGTGACTTGATGAACGGACTTAAAGAGTCGGCTTGGCGGGGTGACTTGATGAAAGGACTTAAACAGTCGACTTGGTTGGGTGACTCGATGAATGAACTTAGAGGGTCGACTTTGCGGGGTGACTTGATGAACAGACCTAAAGAGTTGACTTGGTGAGAGTACTCAGTGGGGTGACCTGATGAACAGACTTAGAGAGTCGACTTGGTGAGAGTCCTTGGTGGGCCGACCAGGTTGGGTGACTTCGTGAACTGACTTAAAGAGTCAACTTGGTGGGAGTACTTGGTGGGGTGACTTGATGAACGGACTTCAAGGGTCGACTTGGCGAGGTGACTTGATGAACGGTCCTAAAGAGTTGACTTGGTGAGAGTACTTGGTGTGGTGACTTGATGAAAAGACTTAAAGAGTGGAATTGGTGAGAGTACTTGGTGGGGTGACTTGATGAACGCACTTGAAGGGTCGACTTGGTGGGGTGACTTTATGAACGGACCGAAAGAGTTGACGTGGTGAGAGTGCTTGGTGGGGTGAGTTGATGAACATAGTTAAGGAGTCGACTTGCTGAGAGTAGTTGGTCGGGTGACTTGATGAATGCACTTGAAGAATCGACTTGGTTAGAGTACTTGGTGGGGTAACTTGATGAACAGACTTAAAGATTCGACTTGGTGGGCCAACCTGGTGGGGTGACTTGATGAATGGACTTAGAGAGTCGACTTGGTGAGAGTACTTGGTGGGCCGATCTGGCTGGGTGACTTGATGAACAAACTTAAAGAGTCGACTTGGTGAGAGTACTCGGTGGGCTGACCTGGTCACGTGACTTGATGAACGGACTTAAAGAGTTAACTTGGTGGGCTGACTTGGCCGGGTGACTTGATGAAGGAACTTAAAGGGTCAACTTGGTGGGTCGAACTAGCGGGGTGACTTGGTGAGAGTACTTGGTGGGCTGACCTGGCAGGGTGACTTGATGAACGAACTTAGAAAGTTGACTTTGTGAGAGTACTTGGTGGGTCGAACTGGCGGGGTGACTTGATGAACGAACTTAAAGAGTCGACCTGGTGAGAAAACTTGGTGGGCCGAGCTGGCGGGGTGAATTGATGAACGAACCTAAAGAGTCGACTTTGTGAGAGTACTTGGTGGGCCGACCTGGTGGGGTGAGTTGATGACCGAACTTAAAGGGTCGACTTGGTGAGAGTACTTGGTGGGCCGACCTGGCGGGGCGACTTGATGAACGAACTTAAAGAGTCGACTTGGTGAGAGTACTTGGTGGCTCAACTTTATGAGTAGACTTAAAGAGTCCACTTGGTGAGAGTGGGCCTAACGGGGCGATGTGGTGAGTGGGCCTAACGGGGCAAGTTGGTGGGGCAACTTGGCGAGTGGTATTAGAGAGCCGACGTGGTGAGGCGACTCAGCGAGTTGGTTCGTTGAGATGACATGGTGAGCTGACTTGGCGAGTCGACCCGGCGGGTGAACTTAAAGAGTCAACTTGGCAACATACTCGAGTCGACTTGGTGAGGCAACCCGGCGAGCGGGCTCAAAGAGTCAACATGGTGAGGCGACTCATTGAGTCAACATGGTGAGGTGACTCATGGTGAGGAGCTATCCTTGAGGTGACTTGGTGGGCCTACTTGATTAGTCGACTTGGTGAGCCGACCTGACAAGCTGACACGGTGAGCAGGCTTAAAGAGGCGACAACTTGGTGGGGTAACTCGACAAGCCAACTTATCTAGGCGAGATGGTGAGTTGACTTGGTGAGCTGACTTGGTGAGCGCACTTAAAGAGTCAACTTCGTGAGGTGACTCGGCAAGTTAGCCCACTGATGCGACTTGGGCGGGCCGACCTGGCGAACGAACTTAAAGAGGCGACTTGGGCGGGCTGACCTGGCGATCGAACTTAAAGAGTTGACTTGGCAACGCACTTGAACAACCGACTTGGTGAGCTGACATGGTGAGTGGGCTTAGAGAAGCAACTCGACGGGGCGACTTGATGAATGGACTTAAAGGGTCGACTTGGCGGGGTGACTTGATGAACGGACCTAAAAAGTTGACTTGGTGAGAGTACTTGGCGGGGTGAACTGATGAACGGACTTAAAGAGTTGACTTGGTGGGAGTACTTTGTGGGCCGACTTGATGAACGGACTTATAGAGTCGACTTGGTGAGAGTAGTTGTTCTGGTGACTTGATGAACAGACTTAAACAGTCGGCTTGGCGGGGTGACTTGATGGAAGGACTTAAAGAGTCAACTTGGTCGGGTGACTCAATGAACAAACTTAGAGGGTCGACTTTGCGGGGTGACTTGATGAACGGACCTAAAGAGTTGACTTGGTGAGAGTACTCGGTGGGGTGACCTGATGAACAGACTTAGAGAGTCGACTTGGTGAGAGTCCTTGGTGGGCCGACCTGGTTGGGTGACTTCGTGAACTGACTTAAAGAGTCGACTTGGTGGGAGTACTTGGTGAACGGACTTCAAGGGTCAACTTGGCGAGGTGACTTGATGAACGGTCCTAAAGAGTTGACTTGGTGAGAGTACTTGGTGTGGTGACTTGATGAAAAGACTTAAAGAGTTGAATTGGTGAGAGTACTTGGTGGGGTGACTTGATGAACGCACTTGAAGCGTCGACTTGGTGGGGTGACTTTATGAACGAACCTAAAGAGTTGACGTGGTGAGAGTGCTTGGTGGGGTGACTTGATGAACATAGTTAAAGAGTCGACTTGGTGAGAGTAGTTGGTCGGGTGACTTGATGAACACACTTGAAGAATCGACTTGGTTAGAGTACTTGGTGGGGTGACTTGATGAACGGACTTAAAGATTCGACTTGGTGGGCCGACCTGGCGGGCTGACTTGATGAACGGACTTAGAGAGTCAACTTGGTGAGAGTACTTGGTGGGCCGACCTGGCCGGGAGACTTAATGAACAAACTTAAAGAGTCGACTTGGTGAGAGTACTCAGTGGGCTGACCTGGTCACGTGACTTGATGAACGGACTTAAAGAGTCAACTTGGTGGGCCGACTTGGCCGGGTGACTTGATGAACGAACTTAAAGGGTCGACTTGGTGGGTCGAACTAGCGGGGTGACTTGGTGAGAGTACTTTGTGGGCTGACCTGGCAGGGTGACTTGATGAACGAACTTAGAGAGTCGACTTTGTGAGAGTACTTGGTGGGTCAAACTGGCGGGGTGACTTGATGAATGAACTTAAAGAGTCGACCTGGTGAGAGAACTTGGTGGGCTGAGCTGGCGGGGTGAATTGATGAACGAACCTAAAGAGTCAACTTTGTGAGAGTACTTGGTGGGCTGACCTGGCAGGGTGAGTTGATGATCGAACTTAAAGGGTCGACTTGGTGAGAGTACTTGGTGGGCCGACCTGGCAGGGCGACTTGATGAACGAACTTAAAGAGTCAACTTGGTGAGAGTACTCGGTGGGGTGACCTGATGAACAAACCTAAAGAGTCGACCTGGTGAGAGTACTTGGTGGGCCGACCTGGCGGGGTGACTTGGTGAGCAAACTTAAAGAGTCGACTTGGTGAGAGTAGTCGGTGGGCTGACCTGGCGGGGTGACTTGATGAACGAACTTAAAGAGTCGACTTGGTGAGAGTAATTTGTGGGCTGACCTGGCGGGGTGACTTGATGAATGAACTTAAAGAGTCGACTTGGTGAGAGTACTCGGTTGGGTGACCTGATGAACAAACCTAAAGAGTCGACCTGGTGAGAGTACTTGGTGGGCCGACCTGGCGGGGTGACTTGGTGAGCAAACTTAAAGAGTCGACTTGGTGAGAGTAGTCGGTGGGCTGACCTGGCGGGGTGACTTGATGAAAGAACTTAA
This sequence comes from Cupressus sempervirens, assembly GCA_028749045.1. Classification (NCBI taxonomy): domain Eukaryota; kingdom Viridiplantae; phylum Streptophyta; class Pinopsida; order Cupressales; family Cupressaceae; genus Cupressus; species Cupressus sempervirens. The sequence continues at coordinate 558,553,641 of CM053784.1, read as the reverse complement.
AGAGTCGACTTGGTGAGAGTAATTTGTGGGCTGACCTGGCGCGGTGACTTGATGAATGAACTTAAAGAGTCAACTTGGTGGGGTGACTTGATTAATGCACTTGAAGGGTCGACTTGGTGGGGTGACTCTATTAACGGACCTAAAGAGTTGACTTGGTGAGAGTACTTGGTGGGGTGACTCAATGAAAGGACTTAAAGAGTCGACTTGGTGAGAGTACTTGGTGGCTCAACTTTATGAGCAGACTTAAAGAGTCCACTTGGTGAGAGTGGGCCTAACGGGGCGATGTGGTGAGTGGGCCTAACGGGGTGAGTTGGTGGGGTGACTTGGCGAGTGGTATTAGAGAGCCGACGTGGTGAGGCGACTCAAAGAGTTGGTTCGTTGAGATGGCATGGTGAGCTGACTTGGCGAGTCGACCCGGCAAGCGAACTTAAAGATTTGACTTGGCAACGTACTCGAGTCGACTTGGTGAGGCGACCCGGCGAGCAGGCTTAAAGAGTCAACATGGTGAGCGACTCATTGAGTCAACATGGTGAGGTGACTCATGGTGAGGAGCTATCCTTGAGGCGACTTGGTGGGCCAACTTGATTAGTCGATTTGGTGAGCCGACTTGACGAGCTGACACGGTGAGCGAGCTTAAAGAGGGGACGACTTGGTGGGGTAACTTGGCAAGCAGACTTATCGAGGTGAGATGGTGAGTCGACTTGGTGAGCTGACTTGGTGAGCGCACTTAAAGAGTCAACTTCGTGAGGTGACTCGGTGAGTTAGCCCGCTGATGCGACTTGGGCGGGCCGACCTGGAAAATGAACTTAAAGAGGTGACTTGGGCAGGCTGACCTTGCGAGCGAACTTAAAGAGTTGACTTGGCAAGGTACTTGAACAACCGACTTGGTGAGCTGACATGGTGAGTGGGCTTAGAGAAGCAACTCGGTGGGGCGACTTGATGAACGGACTTAAAGGGTCAACTTGATGAATGGACCTAAAGAGTCAACTTGGTGGGAGCACTTGGTGGGCCGACTTGATGAACGGACTTACAGAGTTGACTTGGTGAGAGTAGTTGTTCTGGTGACTTGATGAACGGACTTAAAGAGTCGGCTTGGCAGGGTGACTTGATTAAAGTACTTAAACAGTCAACTTGGTCGGGTGACTCGATGAACAAACTTAGAGGGATCAACTTTGCGGGGTGACTTGATGAACGGACCTAAAGAGTTGACTTGGTGAGAGTACTTGGTTGGGTGACTTGATGAAAGGATTTAAAGAGTCGACTTGGTGAGAGTATTTGGTGGCTCGACTTTATGAGCAGACTTAAAGAGTCTACTTGGTGAGAGTGGGCCTAACGGGGCGAGTTGGTGGGGTGACTTGGCGAGTGGTATTAGAGAGCCGACGTGCTGAGGTGACTCGGTGAGTTGGTTCATTGAGATGACATGGTGAGCTGACTTGGCGAGTCGACCTGGCGAGCGAACTTAAAGAGTCGACTTGGCAACGTACTTAAGTCAACTTGGTGAGGCAACCCGGCGAGCGGGCTCAAAGAGTCAACATGGTGAGGTGACTCATTGAGTCAACATGGTGAGGTGACTCATGGTGAGGAGCTATCCTTGAGGCGACTTGGTGGGCCTACTTGATTAGTCGACTTGGTGAGCCGACCTGACGAGCTGACACGGTGAGCGGGCTTAAAGAGGCGACGACTTGGTGGGGTAACTCGGCAAGCCAACTTATTGAGGCGAGATGGTGAGTCGACTTGGTGAGCTGACTTGGTGAGCTGATATGGTGAGTGGGCTTAGAGAAGCAACTCGGCGGGGCGACTTGGCGAGCACACCTGCTGGGGCAAGGTGGTAAAATGACTAGGTGAGTCGACTTGGTGAGCTGACTTAGGGAGCTGACTTGGTGAGCAAACTTAAGGGGTCGACTTGGTGAGGCAACCTGAATAGTCGACTCGGTGAGGTGACTTGGGGAGCCGACATGGTGAGCGGTCTTAAAGAAGAGGCGACCTGGTGGGGCAACCTGGTGAGGCGAGACGGTAAGTCATCTTGGTGAGCTAGCTTGACGAGCTATGAGTGGACTTAAAGAGTCAATTCTTGATTTGGCAAAGACTACATGGTTAGATGACTTGGTGAGCCGACTTGGCTAGCAAAATTGGCAAGTAAACTTATAGAATCGACTTGCTGTCCCCAGCCAGGATCGCACGCCTGGGTCGACCCAACTTGGGTCACCCGACTAGGTCAACCCATCTCCGTCGCCCCAGCCTCGGGCGACCCGACTGGGTTGCTAGAGTGGGTCGACGAGGGGAAAAAAAAAAAAAACAAAAAAAATCATGAGAGGCCCTGTACAGCAAAAAGCGCTAAATTTTAGGCATTACAAAAAAAAAAAAAAAAACAAGTTACCCGCTTTTGGATCACGCACAAGTTTCAGTTCACGTATTGCCGAGCCGACTCGAGGCGTTACGCCTAGCTAGCCGGATTCGAGGTAGGGTAGCCGAAACGATCTGATTTGAGAATTTTCTTTATAAAAAGAGATCATGATAGGCCTCATAAGGCAAAAAAGAATGAAATTTTGGGAGTTAAAAAAAAAAACGTTACCCGATTTTGGATCGCGCACAGGGCTCGGGTCATGTAGCATCGAGGTGCCCTGGGTGACATGATTCAAGCAAAAAGTCGACGGTGGCATGAGTCGTGCAAAAACATTGGAGGCCATTAAGGCTCGAGGCGCTTCGAGTTGAGGTTGCCGAGGCGGGTCGGGTTGAAAACTTTGGGCGTTAACCAAAAAGAAAAAGTTAACCGCTTTTGGATCATGTACACGGCTCGGGGCACTTAGAATCAAGTCAAGCACGGTGACATGAGTCGTGCGAAAAATTTGGAGACGACTCGAGTCGGGGCATTCGACTCTATTCGAGTTCAAAACTTTGGGACTTGACAAAAAAAAGAAAAAAGAAAAAGTTACCCGGTTTTGGATCACGTAAGTGACTCGGGCCACTCAGAATCAAGGCGAGTGCGATTACATGAGTCGAGCGAAAAAAAAATGGAGGCGGTTAAGGCTCGAGGCAATTCGAGTCGGGGTAGCTGAGTCGATTCGAAAACTTTGGCCGTTAGCCAGAAAAAGAGTTAATCACTTTTGGATCACGTACATGACTTGGGGCACATAGAATCAAGTCAAGCACGGTGACATGAGTGGTTCAAAAAAATTGCAAGCGATTAAGGCTCGAGGCGATTTGAGTTGGGGTTGCTGACACGATTCGGGTTGAAATCTTTGGGTGTTAACCAAAGAAGGAAGAAGTTAACCACTTTTGGATCACGTACATGACTTGGGGCACCAAGTTGAGCATGGTGACATGAGTCCTGCAAAAAAATTGGAGGCGGTTAAGGCTCGAGGCGATACGAGTCGGGGTCGCCGACACAATTTGGGTTGAAAACTTTGGGCGTTAACCAAAAAAAAGAGTTGACCACCTTTGGATCACGCACATGACTCGGCGCACTTAGAATCATGTCCAGCACGGTGACATGAGTCGTGCGAAAAAATTGGAGGTGGTTAAGGCTCGACGCGATTCGAGTCGGGGTTCGGGTAATTCGGGCGATTCGTGTCGGGGTTGCCGACACGGTTCGAGTTGAAAACTTTGGGCATTAACCCCCCAAAAAAAAAAGGTTGACCTCTTTTGGACCACGTACATGACTCGAGGCACTTAGAATCAAGTTGAGCACGGTGACATGGGTTGTGCAAAAAATTACAAAACCCGAGGACCC
>CM053784.1:558522411-558544911 GCA_028749045.1 Cupressus sempervirens | reverse complement strand
AAATCTTTTTCTGAAATTGCGCCATCTGAGTGACAAGAAAACATGATCTAAAGGAGAGTCCTGGAATAGCACCCTCAAGGGTGGGCTTCATGCCCCTCTAATTGATTCAACGTCAGCGTCCACCGTTTCAAAATTTGACATATCCATCCGCCCTGACAGCGGCATTGAATCAATGAGGGGGGCACGGGAGAGGCTCGTGGCAACCACCTCTCCCGTTGTAGCCGCGATAGGCACGCAAAAAATTTTGCTAGAGTGCCAAGCACCCACCTCATGGCTAGAGACAAGGGCTCGCCATTAGATCAACTTTGAAATCGCTGAACAGACGCGCTGTAGAATGGCAACTGCTGCCAAGTCTCTTCCATAGTTGCGTCAGTCGAGTGATCGAACAAGGTGATCTAAGAGAGGGTCCAAGCGTAGGCATTCGTTGGGGGATTCACGCTGATGGCATAAATTTATGCAATACCCGAGCAACACCGGACAGAGGTGCTAGACGAGGGCTCCCATTTTAGATCGAGTTTTAAAATCACCAAGTAGACGCGGTGAGGGCTGGCAACCGCTGCCAAACCTTTTTCCAAAATTGCGCCAGCTGAGTGACAAGAAAACATGATCTAAAGGAGAGTCCAGGAATAGCACCCTCGAGGGTGGGCTTCATGCCCCTCTAATTGATTCAACGTCGGCGTCCACCGTTTCAAAATCTGACATATCCATCCGCCCTGACAGCGGCGTTGAATCAATGAGCTAGGCACGGGAGAGGCTCGCAGCAACCACCTCCCCCATTGTAGCTGTGATAGGCTCGCAAAAAATATTGCTAGAGCGCCAAGTACCCACCTCATGGCTATTGATAAGGGCTCGCCATTAGATCAACTTCGAAATCGCAGAACGGACGCGGTGTAGAATGGCAACCGCTACCAAGTCTCTTTCGTAATTGCGTCGGTCGAGTGATCGAAGAAGGTGATCTAAGAGAGGGTCCAAGCGTGTAGGCATTCGTTGGGGGATTTGCGCCGATGGCAAAAAATTTTGCAATACCCGAGCAACACCGAACGGAGGTGCAAGACAAGGGCTCCCATTTTAGATCGAGTTTTAAAATCACCGAGTAGATGCGATGAGGGGCTGGCAACCGCTGCCAAACCTTTTTCCGAAATTGTGCCAGCTGAGTGAAAAGAATACATGATCTAAAGGAGAGTCCAGGAATAGCACCCTCGAGGGTGGGCTTCATGCCCCTCTAATCGATTCAACATCGGTGTCCACCGTTTCAAAATCCGACATTTCCATCCGCCCTGACAGCGGCATTGAATCAATGAGGGGGGGCACGAGAGAGGCTCACAGCAACCACCTCTCCTGTTGTAGCCATGATAGGCATGCAAAAAATTTTGGTAGAGTGCCAAGCACCCACCTCATGGCTAGAGACAAGGGCTCGCCATTAGATCAACTTCGAAATCGCTGAACAGACGCGGTGTAGAATGGCAACCGCTACGAAGTCTCTTCCATAGTTGCGTCGGTCGAGTGATCGAACAAGGTGATCTAAGAGAGGGTCCAAGCATAGGCATTTGTTGGGGGATTCGCGCCGATGGCATAAATTTATGCAATACCCGAGCAACACCAGACGGAGGTGCTAGACGAGGGCTCCCGTTTTAGATCGAGTTTTAAAATCACCAAGTAGATGCGGCGAGGGCTGGCAACCGCTGCCAAACCTTTTTCCAAAATTGCGCCAGCTGAGTGACAAGAAAACATGATCTAAAGGAGAGTCCAGTAATAGCACCCTCGAGGGTGGGCTTCATGCCCCTCTAATTGATTCAACGTCGGTGTCCACCATTTCGTAATCCAACATATCCATCCGCCCTGACAGCGGCATTGAATCAATGAGGGGGGCACGAGAGAGGCTCGCGGCAACCACCTCTCCCCTTGTAGCTGCGATAGGCATGCAAAAAATTTTGCTAGAGCGCCAAGCACCCACCTCATGGCTAGAGACAAGGGCTCGCCATTAGATCAACTTCGAAATCGCTGAACAGACGTGCTGTAGAATGCCAACCGCTGCCAAGTCTCTTCCGTAGTTGCGTCGGTCGAGTGATCGAAGAAGGTGATCTAAGAGAGGGTCCAAGCATACGCATTCGTTGGGGGATTCACACCGATGGCATAAATTTATGCAATACCCGAGCAACATCGGACGGAGGTGCTAGACGAGGGCTCCCGTTTTAGATCAAGTTTTAAAATCACCGAGTAGACGCGGTGAGGGCTGGCAACTACTGCCAAACCTTTTTCCGAAATTGCGCCATCTGAGTGAATAGAAAACATGATCTAAAGGAGAGTCCAGGAATAGCACCCTCGAGGGTGGGCTTCATGCCCCTCTAATTGATTCAACGTCGGCGTCCACCTTTTTTCAAAATCCGACATATCCATCCGCCCTGACAGCGGTGTTGAATCAATGAGGGGGGCACGGGAGAGGCTCGCGGAAACCACCTCTCCCATTGTAGCCATGATAGGCATGCAAAAAATTTTGCTAGAGCGCCAAGCACCCACCTCATGGCTAGAGACAAGGGCTCGCCATTAGATCAACTTCGAAATCGCTGAACAGACGCACTGTAGAATGGCAACCGCTGCCAAGTCTCTTCCGTAGTTGCGTCAGTCGAGTGATCGAAGAAGGTGATCTAAGAGAGGGTCCAAGCGTAGGCATTCATTGGGGGATTCGCGCCGATGGAATAATTTTATGCAATACCCGAGCAACACCGGACGGAGGTGCTAGACGAGGGCTCCCGTTTTAGATCGAGTTTTAAAATCACCAAGTAGACGCGGTGAGGGATGGCAACTGCTGCCAAACCTTTTTCCAAAATTGCGCCAGCTGAGTGACAAGAAAACATGATCTAAAGAAGAGTCAAGGAATAGCACATTCGGGGTGGGCTTCATGCCCCTCTAATTGATTCAACGTCGGCATCCACCGTTTCAAAATCTGACATATCCATCTGCCTTGACACCGGCGTTGAATCAATGAGGGGGGCACGGGAGAGGCTCGCGGCAACCACCTCTCCTATATAAGCTATTAGTGCAAGGCTCGCTCTGCATTAGAAATTAGCGAACACAACGACATCCGCCTTAAAAATCCAAATCCTTTAAAATTCCTACCAAACAGCCATTCACGACCCAATTTTTTATGAGGTCGACAGAGGAGCAAAAGATTGTCATCGGTTAGGAGATGTGAGTTCATGGAGCCGATGGACTGAAATGGTCATCGAGCTCATCCGATCAACTGGATGAATTTCACCTTGAAGGGGCCCAATCCAAAAGTTCCGAACCTCATCTCCTGCAACTCTCGAGAACAAGGCCCATCTTACATGTAAACTCTGCTACTGCGCAAACATAGGTTGCAATTAAAGAGAAATTGCGAGGCCGTCACAATGGCCCGAGGCCAATGGCTCCGACTAGGTCAATTTTCTCTTGCAATCACCATGCCGCCGTTCACAGAGAGATCTCCCCATTCACTTGTGACGCGATGCACAATCCAAGGTCTAGACGCGAGACTGCCCTTGAAAGAAAGACTACTTTCCAAGACATCCCCCGATGACACATTGGAATGTCAACCGCTGTCGAACCACTCCCAATGTTGTGCCAATCGAGTTGGCACAGAGGCGACCTTAGGGAGCTCCCGTGTAGCAATCGAGATGTGTTTTCGTGCCCATCTCTCACAAAAACCAATGTTAGCTGTGGACAAATTTGGAATCCAAGGGCTCGCATCCATCGATATCGTCGGCACTGGGTCTATATATTCAAAGGCCACGGAGAGGTTCCGATAAGAGAAGCTCCCCTGCTCGCTCGCACAAACATATCCCAAATTCTAGACACAAGCTCCCGCCCTTAGCATCGCTCTCCAGATCACCGCAATGACACATTGGAACAACAACTGTTGTCGAACAACTCCCGAAATTGTGGCAATGGAGTGAGAAAGAAGAGCAACTTTGGGGAGCTGCGCATAGCAAACAGGCTGTGCTGCTGCTTCATTCCGCTCTTATATAGATCCAAAATCGTTGATTTCGTTTGGAATCCGAGGCTACATTCATCCTTGCTCAAACAAGCAATGGCTCTTCTAATCGAATGGCCACGGGGAGCTTCTGATAACAAAGGCTCCCTTGTCACTCGTGATGCGCAGGCCAACTGCTAGACGATGGGTCGCCCTTCAGATCGCTGCCCAGGCAACCACCACAATGGCACCATTGGAATGACAACTGCTGCCGAACTGTTCTAAAAATTTTGTGCCAAAGAAGTTGTTGCGTAGAGAACGACTCTGGGGAGAGAGCCCTCGCATAGCAAAATCGGGATGGCTTCATGGCCCTCCCAATAGAAACGATGCTGGTGCCAATATTCCAAAAATCTGAATAACATGTCTTTCGTGAACACCAGCACTGATTTCTATTAGGGAGGGTCACTGAGAACTTTTGTTATCAAAGCTCCCATTGTAAGCCGCGATAGGCACACAAAAAATTGCTAGAGCCCCAAGCACCCACCTCATGGATAGACAAGGGCTCGCCATTAGTAGATCAACTTCGAAATCGCTGAACAGACGCACTGTGGAATGGCAACTGCTACCAAGCCTCTTCCGTAATTGCGTCGGTCGAGTGTTCTAAGAAGGTGATCTAAGAGAGAGTCCAAGGCTAGGGATTCGTTGGGTGATTCACACCGATCGCAAAAAATTATGCAATACCCGAGCAACACTGGACGGAGGTGCTAGACGAGGGCTCCCGTTTTAGATCAAGTTTTAAACTCACCAAGTAGACGCGGTGAGGGCTGGCAATCGCTGCCAAACCTTTTTCCAAAATTGCGCCAGTTGAGTGACAAGAAAACATGATCTAAAGGAGAGTCAAGGAATAGCACCCTCAAGGGTGGGCTTCATGCCCCTCTAATTGATTCAACGTCAGCGTCCACCGTTTCAAAATCTGACATATCCATCCACCTTGACAGCGGCGTTGAATCAATAAGGGGGGCACGGGAGAGGCTTGCGGCACCCACCTCTCCCATTGTAGCCGTGATAGGCACGCAAAAAATTTTGCTAGAGCACCAAGCACCCACCTCATGGCTAGAGACAAGGGCTCACCATTAGATCAGCTTCGAAATCGCTGAACAGATGCGCTGTAGAATGGCAACTGCTGCCAAGTCTCTTCCACAGTTGCGTCAGTCGAGTGATCGAAGAAGGTGATCTAAGAGAGGGTCCAAGCATAGGCATTCGTTGGTGGATTCGCACCGATGGCATAAATTTATGCAATACCCGAGCAACATCGGACGGAGGTGCTAGATTTGGGCTCCCATTTTAGATCGAGTTTTAAAATCACCAAGTAGACGCGGTGAGGGCTGGCAACCGCTGCCAAACCTTTTTCCAAAATTGCGCCAGCTGAGTGACAAGAAAACATGATCTGAAGGAGAGTCCAGGAATAGCACCCTCGAGGGTGGGCTTTCATGCCCCTCTAATTGATTCAACGTCGGCGTCCACCGTTTCAAAATCCGACATATCCATCCACCCTGACAGCGGTGTTGAATCAGTGAGGGGGGCACGGGAGAGGCTCACGGCAACCACCTCTCCCCTTGTAGCCGCGATAGGCACGTAAAAAATTTTGCTAGAGCGCCAAGCACCCACCTCATGGCTAGAGACAAGGGCTCGCCATTAGATCAACTTCAAAATCGCTGAACAGATGCGCTGTAGAATGGCAACCGCTGCCAAGTCTCTTCCGTAGTTGAGTCGGTCGAGTGATCGAAGAAGGTGATCTAAGAGAGGGTCCAAGCGTGTAGGCATTCGTTGGGTGATTCGCGCTGATGGCATAAATTTATGCAATACACGAGCAACACCAGACGGCGGTGCTAGACGAGGGCTCCCAATTTAGATCGAGTTTTAAAATCACCAAGTAGACGCGGTGAGGGCTGGCAACCGCTGCCAAACCTTTTTCCAAAATTGTGCCAGCTGAGTGACAAGAAAACATGATCTAAAGGAGAGTCCAAGAATAGCACCCTCGAGGGTGGGCTTCATGCCCCTCTAATTGATTCAACGTCGGCGTCCACCATTTCAAAATCTGACATATCCATCTGCCCTGACAGCGGCGTTGAATCAATGAGGGGAGCACGGGAGAGGCTCGCGGCAACCACCTCTCCCGTTGTAGCCACGATAGGCACGCAAAAATTTTTTCTAGAACGCCAAGCACCCACCTCATGGCTAGAGACAAGGGATCGCCATTAGATCAACTTCAAAACCGCTGAACATACGCGCTGTAGAATGGCAACCGCTTCCAAGTCTCTTCCGTAGTTGCGTCAGTCGAGTGATCGAAGAAGGTGATCTAAGAGAGGGTCCAAGCGTAGGCATTCGTTGGGGGATTCACGCCGATGGCATAAATTTATGCAATACCTGAGCAACACCGGACGGAGGTGCTAGACGAGGGCTCCCATTTTAGATCGAGTTTTAAAATCACCTAGTAGATGCCGTGAGGGCTGGCAACTGCTGCCAAACATTTTTTCGAAATTGTGCCAGCTGAGTGACAAGAAAAGGTGATCTAAAGGAGAGTCCAGGAATAGCACCCTCGAGGGTTGGCTTCATGCCCCTCTAATTGATTCAACGTTGGCATCCACCATTTCAAAATCTGACATATCCATCCGCCCTGACAGCGGCATTGAATCAATGAGGGGGGCACGGGAGAGGCTCGCAGCAACCACCTCTCCCATTGTAGCCGCGATAGGCACGCAAAAAATTTTGCTAGAGCACCAAGCACCCACCTCATGGCTAGAGACAAGGTCTCGCCATTAGATCAACTTCAAAATCGCTGAACAGACGCGCTGTAGAATGGTAACCGCTGCCAAGTCTCTTCCGTAGTTGCATCGATCGAGTGATCGAAGAAGGTGATCTAAGAGAGGGTCCAAGCATAGGCATTCATTGGGGGATTCACGCCATTGGCATAATTTTATGCAATACCCAAGCAACACCGGACGGAGCTGCTAGGCGAGGGGTCCCATTTTATATCAAGTTTTAAAATCACCAAGTAGACGTGGTGAGGGATGGCAACCACTGCCAAACCTTTTTCTGAAATTGCACCAGCTGAGTGAGAAGAAAACATGATCTAAAGGAGAGTCGAGGAATAGCACATCCAGGGTGGGCTTCATGCCCCTCTAATTGATTCAATGTCGACGTCCACCATTTCAAAATCCGACATATCCATCCGCCTTGACACCAGCGTTGAATCAATGAGAGGGGCACAGGAGAGGCTCGCGGCAACCACCTCTCCTATATAAGCTATTAGTGCGAGGCTCTCTCTGCATTAGAAATTAGCGAACACACCAACATTCGCCTTAAAAATCCAAATCCTTTAAAATTCCTACCAAACAGCCATTCACGACCCAATTCTTTATGAGGTCGGCAGAGGAGCAAAAGATTGTCATCGGTTACAAGATGTGAGTTCATGGAGCCGAGGGACTGAAATGGTCATCGAGCTCATCCGATCAACTGGATGAATTTCACCTTGAAGGGGCCCAATCCAAAAGTTCCGGAGGTCATCTCTTGGAACTCTCGAGAACAAGGCCCATCTTACATGCAAACTCTGCTACTGCGCAAACATAGGTTGCAATTAAAGAGAAATTGCGAGGCCGTCACAATGGCCCGAGGCCAATGGCTCCGACTAAGTCAATTTTCTCTTGCAATCACCATGCTGCCATTCACAGAGAGATCTCCCCATTCACTTGTGACGCAACGCACAATCCAAGTGCTAGACGCGAGCTCGCCCTTGAAAGAAAGACCACTTTCCAAGACATCCCCCATTCACTTGTGACGCGACGCACAACCCAAGTGCTAGACGTGAGCTCGCCCTGGAAAGAAAGACCACTTTCCAAGACATCCCCCGATGACACATTGGAATGACAACTGCTGTCGAACCATTCCCAATGTTGTGCCGATCGAGTTGGCATAGAGGCGACCTTAGGGAGCTCCCGCGTAGCAATCGGGATGTGCTTTCATACCCATCTCTCACAAAAACCAATCTTAGCTATGAAAAAATTTCACCGCAATGACACCATTGGAATGACGACTGCTATCGAACAACTCCCGCATTTGTGCCCCGATGTAGTGAGAAAGAATAGCAACTTTGGGGAGCTGCGCATTGCAAACGGGCTGCTGCTTCTTTCCGCTCTTATATATAGATCCGATGTCGTTGATTTCATTTTGAATCTGAGGCTGCATTCATCCTTACTCACACAAGCAATGGCTCTTCTCATCGAATGGCCATGGGGAGCTTCCGATCACAAAGGCTCCCTTGTCACTCGTGACGCGCAGCCCAACTACTTTCCCAAATTGCGTCAGCTGAGTGACAAGAAAACATGATCTAATGGAGAGTCAAGGAATAGCACCTCGAGGGTGGGCTTCATGCCCCTCCAATTGATTTAACGTCGGCGTCCACCATTTCAAAATCTGACATTTCCATCCGCCTTGACATCGCCGTTGAATCAATGAGAGGGGCACGGGAGAGGTTCGCGGCAACAACCTCTCCTATATAAGCTATTAGTGCGAGGCTCACTCTGCATTAGAAATTAGCGAACACGCCGACATCCGCCATAAAAATCCAAATCATTGAAAATTCTGACCAAACAGCCATCCACGACCCAATTTATTATGAGGTCGTCTAAGGAGCAAAAGATTGTCATTGGTTAGGAGATGTGAATTCATGGAGCCAAGGGACTGAAATGGTCATCGAGCTCATCCGATCAACTGGATGAATTTCACCTTGAAGGGGCCCAATCCAAAAGTTTTGGAGGTCATCTCCTGGAACTCTCAAGAACAAGGACCGTCTTACTTGCAAACTCTGCTACTGCGCAAACATAGGTTGCAATTAAAGAGAAATTGCCAGGCCATCACAGTGGCGCGAGGACAATCCTCTGACTAAGTCAATTTTCTCTTGCAATCACCATGCCACCGTTCACAGAGAGATCTCCCCATTCACTTGCGACACGATGCACAATCCAAGTGATAGACGCGAGCTCGCCCTTGAAAGGCCAGGCCACTTTCCGAGACATCCCCCGATGACACATTGGAACGACAACCACTGTCAAACCATTCCCAATGTTGTGCCGATCGAGTTGGCACAGAGGCAACCTTAGGGAGCTCCTGCGTAGCAATCGGGATGTGCTTTCGTACCCATCTCTCACAAAAACCAATCTTAGCTGTGAACAAATTTAGAATCCAAGGCTCGTATCCATCGATATCGTCGGCACTGGGTCTATATATTCAAAGGCCACGGAGAGGTTCCCATAAGAGAAGCTCCCCTACTCGCTCGCACAAACATCCCAAATGCTAGACACAAGCTCTCGCCCTTAGCATTGCTCTCCAGATCGCCGCAATGACACATTGGAATGACAACCGCTGTCGAACAACTCCCAAATTTGTGCCGATGGAGTGAGAAAGATGAGCAACTTTGGGGAGCCGTGCATGGCAAACGGGCTGTTGCTTCATTCCGCTCTTATATATAGATCCGATGTCATTGATTTCCTTTGGAATCCAAGGTTGCATTCGTCCTTGCTCACACAAGCAATGGCTCTTCTCATCGAATGGTCATGGGGAGCTTCCGATTACAAAGGCTCCCTTGTCACCCGTGATGCGTAGCCCAACTGCTAGACGATGGCTCGCCCTTCAGATCGCTGCCCAGGCAACCAACACAACGGCACCATTGGAACGACAACCGCTACCGAACCATTCCAAAATTTTTTTTCCAAAGAAGTTGTTGCAAAGAGAACGACTCTGGGGAGAGAGCCCTCGCATAGCAAAATCAAGATGGCTTCACGGCAGCTGGATGGGATTTGAATTCATGGAGCCAAGGGAGTGAAATGGTCATCGAGCTCATCCGATCAACTGGATGAATTTCACCTTGAAGGGGCCCAATCCAAAAGTTTTGGAGGTCATCTCCTGGAACTGTCAAGAACAAAGGCCAATCTTACATGCAAACTCTACTACTGCGCAAACATAGGTTGCAATTATAGAGAAATTGCAAGGCCGTCATAATGGCCTGAGGCCAATGCTCCGACTACTAAGTCAATTTTCTCTTGCAATCACCATGCCGCCGTTCACAGAGAGATCTCCCCATTCACTTGTGACGATGCACAATCCAAGTGCTAAGTGATCTTGCCCTTGAAAGGCAGTGTTCCAAGACATCCCGATGACACATTGGAACGACAACTGCTGTCGAACCATTCCCAATGTTGTGCCGATCGAGTTGGCATAGAGGCGATCTTAGGGAGCTCCTGCGAATCGATCGGGAAGTGCTTTCGTACCCATCTCTCACAAAAGCCAATGTTAGCTGAACAATTTTAGAATCCAAGGCTCGTATCCATCGATATCGTCGGCACTGGGTCTATATTCAAAGGCCACGAAGAGGTTCCGATAAGAGAAGCTCCCCTGCTCGCTTGCACAAACATCCCCAAATGCTAGACGCAAGCTCCTGCCCTTAGCATCGCTCTCCAGATCACCGCAATGACACATTGGAATGACAACCGCTGTCGAACAACTCCCAAATTTGTGCCGATGGAGTGAGAAAGAAGAGCCAGATCGGGTCGGCCAGCATGGCTCGGCCACCATTTTTCGCTGAGAGCTTTCGATATTAAAACTCCCATGTAGCAGCGATAAGTACACCATGACAAAATTGCTAGAGCGCCGAGCACCCATAGAAAATTGCCATTATACCAAGCAACGCCAGAGTGCTTCTCAAGGGCTCCCGTTTAGATCAAGTTTTAAAATCACCAAAAAGACACGCCATGGATCGGCAACCGCTGCCTCACCTTTTCCAAAATTGAGTCATCGAAAAACATGATCTAAAGGAGAGCTGAGGAAAAGCACTGAGATCGCTTCATGCCCCTTTCAATCATTCAACATCAGCATACACCATTTGAAAACCCAACAATCCGATCCGCCTAGACACCAATGTTGAATCAATGAAAGGGGCATGGGAGAGGCTTGCGGTAACAACCTCTCCTATATAAGCTATTAGTGCGAGGCTCGCTCTGCATTAGAAATCTGCGATAGCGCGGACAACTCCCTTAAAAATCCAATTCAATGATAAATGTGACCAAACAGCCATCCACGACACCGTTTTTGGAGCTCGCCCAGATCGGCTCGGCCAGAATGGCTCACCCAGATCGGCTCGGCCAGCATGGTGACTTGCTGACTCGGTGAGAGTACGTACTTCGAACTGTCAAGAACAAAGGCCAATCTAACATGCAAACTCTGCTACTGCACAAACATAGCTTGCAATTATAGAGAAATTGCAAGGCCATCACAATGGCCCGAGGCCAATGCTCCGACTACTAAGTCAATTTTCTCTTGCAATCACCATGCCGCCGTTCACAGAGAGATCTCCCCATTCACTTGTGACGACGCACAATCCAAGTGCTAGATGGGAGCTCGCCCTTGAAAGGCCGCGTTCCAAGACATCTCGATGACACATTGGAATGACAAACGCTGTCGAACCATTCCCAATGTTGTGCCGATCGAGTTGGCACAGAGGCGATCTTAGGGAACTCCCGCGTATCGATCGGGAAGTGCTTTCGTACCCATCTCTCACAAAAACCAATGTTAGCTGAACAATTTTATAATCCAAGGCTCGTATCCATCAATATCATCGACACTGGGTCTATATTCAAAGGCCACGGAGAGGTTTCGATAAGAGAAGCTCCCCTGCTCGCTTGCACAAACATCCCCAAATGCTAGACGCAAGCTCCCGCACTTAGCATCGCTCTCCAGATCACCGCAATGACACATTGGAACGACAATCACTGTCGAACAACTCCCGAATTTGTGCCGATGGAGTGAGAAACGAGAGCCAGATCGGGTCGGCCAGCATGGCTCAGCCACCATTTTTCGCCGAGAGCTTTCGATATTAAAGCTCCCATGTAGCTGCAATAAGTACACCATGAAAAATTGCTAGAGCGCCGAGCACCCATAGCAAATTGCCATTATACCAAGCAACGCCGGAGTGCTAGACAAGGGCTCACGTTTAGATCAAGTTTTAAAACCACCAAAAACACACGCCATGGATCGGCAACCGCTGCCTCACCTTTTCCAAAATTGAGTCATCAGAAAACATGATCTAAAGGAGAGCCGAGGAAAAGCACTGAGATCGCTTCATGCCCCTTTCATTCATTCAACACTAGCATACACCATTTGAAAACCCAACAATCCGATCCGCCTAGACACCAATGTTGAATCAATGAAAGGGGCATGGGAGAGGCTCGTGGCAACAACCTCTCCTATATAAGCTATTAGTGCGAGGCTCGCTCTGCATTAGAAATCTGCGATAGCGCGGACAACTCCCTTGAAAATCCAATTCAATGAAAAATGTGACCAAACAACCATCCACGACACCGTTTTTGGAGCTCGCCCAGATCGGCTCGGCCAGAATGGCTCGCCCAGATCGGCTTGGCCAGCATAGCTTGCCCAGATCGGCTCAGCCAGCATGGTGACTTGCTGACTTGGTGAGAGTACTTCGAACTGTCAAGAACAAAGGCCAATCTAACGTGCAAACTCTGCTACTGTGCAAACATAGGTTGCAATTATAGAGAAATTGCAAGGCCGTCACAATGGCCCGAGGCCAATGCTCCGAGTACTAAGTCAATTTTCTCTTGCAATCACCATGCCGCTGTTCACAGAGAGATCTCCCCAATCACTTGTGACGACGCACAATCCAAGTGCTAGACGTGAGCTCGCCCTTGAAAGGCCGCGTTCCAAGACATCCCTATGACACATTGGAATGACAACCGCTGTCGAACCATTCCCAATGTTGTGCCGATCGAGTTGGCACAAAGGCGATCTTAGGGAGCTCCCGCGAATCGATCAGGAAGTGCTTTCGTACCCATCTCTCACAAAAACCAATGTTAGCTGAACAATTTTAGAATCCAAGGCTCGTATCCATCGATATCGTCGGCACTGGGTCTATATTCAAAGGACATGGAGAGGTTCTGATAAGAGAAGCTCCCCTGCTCGCTTGCACAAACATCCCCAAATGCTAGACGCAAGCTCCCGCCCTTAGCATCGCTCTCCAGATCACCGCAATGACACATTGGAATGACAACCGCTGTCGAACAACTCCCAAATTTGTGCCGATGGAGTGAGAAAGAAGAGCTAGATCGGGTCGACAAAAATGGCTAAGCCAGATCGGGTCGGCCAGCATGGCTCGGCCACCATTTTTTGCCGAGAGCTTTCAATATTAAAGCTCCCATGTAGCCGTGACAAGTACACCATGACAAATTGCTAGAGCGCCGAGCACCCATAGCAAATTGCCATTATACCAAGCAACGCCGGAGTGCTAGACAAGGGCTCACGTTTAGATCAAGTTTTAAAATCACCAAAAATAGACGCCATGGATCGACAACCGCTGCCTCACCTTTTCTAAAATTGAGTCATCGAAAAACATGATCTAAAGGAGAGCCGAGGAAAAGCACTGAGATCGCTTCATGCCCCTTTCATTGATTCAACATCAGCATACACCGTTTGAAAACCCAACAATCCGATCCGCCAAGACACAAATGTTGAATCAATGAAAGGGGCATGGGAGAGGCTCGCGGAAACAACCTCTCCTATATAAGCTATTAGTGCGAGGCTCGCTCTGCATTAGAAATCTGTGATAGCACGGACAACTCCCTTAAAAATCCAATTCAATGAAAAATGTGACCAAACAGCCATCCACGACACCGTTTTTGGAGCTCGGCCAGATCGGGTCGGCAAGAATGGCTCGCCCAGATTGGGTCGGCCAGCATGGCTCGCCCAGATCGGCTCAGCCAGCTTGGCTTGGCCAGCATGGCTCGCCCAGATCGGCTCGCCTAGATCGGGTCGGCTAGCATGGTGACTTGGTGACTCAGTGAGAGTACTTGGAACCGTCAAGAACAAAGCCCAATCTTACATGCAAACTCTGCTACTGCGCAAACATAGGTTGCAATTATAGAGAAATTGCAAGGCCGTCACAATGGCCCGAGGCCAATGCTCCGACTACTAAGTCAATTTTCTCTTGCAATCGCCATGCCGTCGTTCACAAAAAGATCTCCCCATTCACTTGTGACGACGCACAATCCAAGTGCTAGACGCGAGCTCGCCCTTGAAAGGCCGCGTTCCAAGACATCCCGATGACACATTGGAACGACAACCACTGTCGAACCATTCCCAATGTTGTGCCGATCGAGTTGGCACAGAGGCGACCAAACAGCCATCCACGACACCATTTTTGGAGCTCGGCCAGATCGGCTCGGCCAGAACGGCTCACCCAGATCAGCTCAGCCAGCATGGCTCGGCCAGAATGGCTCGCCCAGATCGGCTCGCCCAGATCGGCTCGCCCAGCATGGCCCAGCCAGAATGGCTCGCCGAGATCGGCTCGGTCAGCATGGCCCGGCCAGAACGGCTCGGCCAGCATGGCTCGGCCAGAACGGGTCACCCAGATTAGCTCGGCCAGAACGGGTCGCCCAGATCAGCTCGGCCAGAATGGCTTGCCCAGATCGACTCGGCCAGCATGGCTTGCCTAGAATGGCTCGGCCAAATCGGGTCGGCCAAAATGGCTCGCCCAGATCGGCTCGGCCAGCATGGCTCGGCCAGAACAGCTCGGCTAGATCGGGACGGTGACTTGATGAACGGACTTAGAGATTTGACTTGGTGGGCCGACCTGGCGCGGTGACTTGATGAACGCACTTGAAGGGTCGACTTGGTGGGGTGACTCTATGAACGGACCTAAAGAGTTGACTTGGTGAGAGTAATTGGTGGGGTGACTCGATGAAAGGACTTAAAGAGTCGACTTGGTGAGAGTACTTGGTGGGGCGACTTGATGAACGCACTTGAAGAATCGACTTGGTTAGAGTACTTGGTGGGGTGACTTGATGAACGGACTCAAAGAGTTGACTTGGTGAGAGTACCTGGTGGCTCAACTTGATGAGCAGACTTAAAGAGTCAACTTGGTGAGAGTACTTGGTGGGCCGACCTGGCGGGGGGACTTGATGAATGAACTTAAAGAGTCGACTTGGTGAGAGTACTCGGTGGGGTGACCTGATGAACAAACCTAAAGAGTCGACCTGGTGAGAGTACTTGGTGGGCCGACCTGGCGGGGTGACTTGGTGAGAAAACTTAAAGAGTCGACTTGGTGAGAGTAGTTGGTGGGCTGACCTGGCGGGGTGACTTGATGAACGAACTTAAAGAGTCGACCTAGTGGGCCGACTTGGCAGAGTGACTTCATGAACGAACTTAAAGAGTCCTCTCGGTGGGCCGACCTGGCGAGGTGACTTGATGAAAAAACTTAAAGACTCGACTTGGTGAGAGTAATTTGTGGGCTGACCTAGCGGGGTGACTTGATGAATGAACTTAAAGAGTCGACTTGGTGGGGTGACTTGATGAACGCACTTGAAGGGTCGAGTTGGTGGGGTGACTCTATGAATGGACCTAAAGAGTTGACTTGGTGAGAGTACTCGGTGGGGTGACTCGATGAAAGGACTTAAAGAGTCAACTTGGTGAGAGTACTTGGTGGCTCGACTTTATGAGCAGACTTAAAGAGTCCACTTGGTGAGAGTGGGCCTAACGGAGCGATGTGGTGAGTGGGCCTAATCTGGCAATGTGGTGAGTGGGCCTAACGGGGCGAGTTTGTGGGGCGACTTGGCGAGTGGTATTAGAGAGCCGACGTGGTGAGGTGAATTGATGAACGAACCTAAAGAGTCAACTTTGTGAGAGTACTTGGTGGGCTGACTTGGCGGGGTGAGTTGATGACCAAACTTAAAGGGTCGACTTGGTGAGAGTACTTGGTGGGCCGACCTGGCGGGGCGACTTGATGAACGAACTTAAAGAGTCGACTTAGTGAGAGTACTTGGTTGCTCGACTTTATTAGCAGACTTAAAGAGTCCACTTGGTGAGAGTGGGCCTAATGGGGCGAGTTGGTGGGGCGACTTGGCAAGTGGTATTAGAGAGCTGACGTGGTGAGGCGACTCGGCGAGTTGGTTCGTTGAGATGACATGGTGAGCTGACTTGGCGAGTCAACCCGGCGAGCGAACTTAAAGAGTCGACTTGGCAACGTACTCGAGTCGACTTGGTGAGGCAACCCGGCGAGCGGGCTCAAAGAGTCAACATGGTGAGGCGACTCATTGAGTCAACATGGTGAGGCGACTCATGGTGAGGAGCTATCCTTGAGGCAACTTGGTGGGCCTACTTGATTAGTCGACTTGGTGAGCTGACCTGACGAGCTGACACGGTGAGCAGGCTTAAAGAGGCGACGACTTGGTGGGGTAACTCGGCAAGCCAACTTATCAAGGCGAGATGGTGAGTCAACTTGGTGAGCTGACTTGGTGAGCGCACTTAAAGAGTCAACTTCGTGAGGTGACTCGGTGAGTTAGCTCGCTGATGCGACTTGGGCGGGCCGACCTAGAGAACGAACTTAAAGAGGCGACTTGGGTGGGCTGACCTGGCGAGCGAACTTAAAGAGTTGACTTTGCAATGCACTTGAACAACCGACTTGGTGAGCTGACATGGTGAGTGGGCTTAGAGAAGCAACTCGACGGGACGACTTGATGAACGGACTTAAACGGTCGACTTAGCGGGGTGACTTGATGAACGGACCTAGAGAGTTTACTTGGTGAGAGTACTTGGCGGGGTGAACTGATGAACGAACTTAAAGAGTCAACTTGGTGGGAGTACTTGGTGGGCCGACTTGATGAACGGACTTATAGAGTCGACTTGGTGAGAGTAGTTGTTCTGGTGACTTGATGAACGGACTTAAAGAGTCGGTTTAGCGGGGTGACTTGATGAAAGGACTTAAAGAGTCGACTTGGTCGGGTGACTCGATGAACAAACTTAGAGGGTCGACTTTGCAGGGTGACTTGATGAACGGACCTAAAGAGTTGACTTGGTGAGAGTACTCGGTGGGGTGACCTGATGAACAGACTTAGAGAGTCGACTTGGTGAGAGTCCTTGGTGGGCCGACCTGGTTGGGTGACTTCGTGAACTGACTTAAAGAGTCGACTTGGTGGGAGTACTTGGTGGGGTGACTTGATCAATGGACTTCAAGGGTCGACTTGGCGAGGTGACTTGATGAATGGTCCTAAAGAGTTGACTTGGTGAGAGTACTTGGTGTGGTGACTTGATGAAAAGACTTAAAGAGTCGAATTGGTGAGAGTACTTGGTGGGGTGACTTGATGAACGCACTTGAAGGGTCGACTTGGTGGGGTGACTTTATGAACAGACCTAAAGAGTTGACGTGGTGAGAGTGCTTGGTGGGGTGACTTGATGAACATAGTTAAAGAGTCGACTTGGTGAGAGTAGTTGGTCGAGTGACTTGATGAACGCACTTGAAGAATCGACTTGGTTAGAGTACTTGGTGGGGTGTCTTGATGAACGGACTTAAAGATTCGACTTGGTGGGCTGACCTGGCGGGGTGACTTGATGAACGGACTTAGAGAGTCGACTTGGTGAGAGTACTTGGTGGGCCGACCTGGCCGGGTGACTTGATGAACAAACTTAAAGAGTCGACTTGGTGAGAGTACTCGGTGGGCTGACCTGGTCATGTGACTTGATGAACGGACTTAAAGAGTCGACTTGGTGGGCCGACTTGGCCGGGTGACTTGATGAACGAACTTAAAGGGTCGACTTGGTGGGTTGAACTAGGGGGGTGAGTTGGTGAGAGTACTTGGTGGGCTGACCTGGCAGGGTGACTTGATGAACGAACTTAGAGAGTCGACCTTGTGAGAGTACTTGGTGGGTCGAACTGGCAGGGTGACTTGATGAACGAACTTAAAGAGTCGACCTGGTGAGAGAACTTGGTGGGGCGAGCTGGCGAGGTGAATTGATGAACGAAGCTAAAGAGTCGACTTTGTGAGAGTACTTGGTGGGCCGACCTGGCGGGGTGAGTTGATGACCAAACTTAAAGGGTCGACTTGGTGAGAGTACTTGGTGGGCCGACCTGGCGGGGCGACTTGATGAACGAACATAAAGAGTTGACTTGGTGAGAGTACTCGGTGGGGTGACCTGATGAACAAACCTAAAGAGTCGACCTGGTGAGAGTACTTGGTGGGCCGACCTGGCGAGGTGACTTGGTGAGCAAACTTAAAGAGTCGACTTGGTGAGAGTAGTTGGTGGGCTGACCTGGCGGGGTGACTTGATGAACGAACTTAAAGAGTCGACCTGGTGGGCCGACTTGGCAGAGTGACTTCATGAACGAACTTAAAGAGTCCACTCGGTGGGCCGACCTGGTGGGGTGACTTGATGAATGAACTTAAAGAGTCGACTTGGTGAGAGTAATTTGTGG
This sequence comes from Cupressus sempervirens, assembly GCA_028749045.1. Lineage (NCBI taxonomy): Eukaryota > Viridiplantae > Streptophyta > Pinopsida > Cupressales > Cupressaceae > Cupressus > Cupressus sempervirens. The sequence goes on along the minus strand of CM053784.1, from coordinate 558,526,651 downwards.
GCTGACCTGGCGGGGTGTCTTGATGAATGAACTTAAAGAGTCGACTTGGTGGGGTGACTTGATGAACGCACTTGAAGGGTCGACTTGGTGGGGTGACTCTATGAACGGACCTAAAGAGTTGACTTGGTGAGAGTACTTGGTGGGGTGACTCGATGAAAGGACTTAAAGAGTCAACTTGGTGAGAGTACTTGGTGGCTTGACTTTATGAGCAGACTTAAAGAGTCCACTTGGTGAGAGTGGGCCTAACGGGGCGATGTGGTGAGTGGGCGTAATGGGGCGAGTTGTTGGGGTGACTTGGCGAGTGGTATTAGAGAGCCGACGTGGTGACGTGACTCGGCGAGTTGGTTCGTTGAGATGACATGGTGAGCTAACTTGGCGAGTCGACCCGGTGAGCGAACTTAAAGAGTCGACTTGGCAACGTACTCGAGTTGACTTGGTGAGGTGACCTGGTGAGCGGGCTCAAAGAGTCAACATGGTGAGGCAACTCATTGAGTCAACATGGTGAGGCGACTCATGGTGAGGAGCTATCCTTGAGGCAACTTGGTGGGCCTACTTGATTAGTCGACTTGGTGAGCTGACCTGACGAGCTGACATGGTGAGCAGGCTTACAGAGGCGATGACTTGGTGGGGTAACTCGGCAAGCCAACTTATCAAGGCGAGATGGTGAGTCGACTTGGTGAGCTGACTTGGTGAGCGCACTTAAAGAGTCAACTTCGTGAGGTGACTCGGCGAGTTAGCCCGCTGATGCGACTTGGGTGGGCTGACCTGGCGAACGAACTTAAAGAGGCGACTTGGGCGGGCTGACCTGGCGAGCGAACTTAAAGAGTTGACTTGGAAACATACTTGAACAACCGACTTGGTGAGCTGACATGGTGAGTGGGCTTAGAGAAGCAACTCGGCGGGGCGACTTGATGAACGGACTTAAAGGGTCGACTTGATGAACGAACCTAAAGAGTTGACTTGGTGAGAGTACTTGGTGAGGTGAACTGATGAACGAACTTAAAGAGTCAACTTGGTGGGAGTACTTGGTGGGTCGACTTGATGAACGGACTTACAGAGTCGACTTGGTGAGAGTAGTTGTTCTGGTGACTTGATGAACAGACTTAAAGAGTCGGCTTGGCAGGGTGACTTGATGAAAGGACTTAAACAGTCGACTTGGTCGGGTGACTCGATGAACGAACTTAGAGGGTCGACTTTGCGGGGTGACTTGATGAACGGACCTAAAGAGTTGACTTGGTGAGAGTACTTGGTTGGGTGACTCTATGAAAGGACTTAAAGAGTCGACTTGGTGAGAGTACTTGGTGGCTTGACTTTATGAGCAGACTTAAAGAGTCCACTTGGTGAGAGTGGGCCTAACGGGGTGATGTGGTGAGTGGGCCTAACGGGGCGAGTTGGTCGGGCAACTTGGCGAGTGGTATTAGAGAGCCGACGTGGTGAGGCGACTCGGCGAGTTGGTTCGTTGAGATGACATGGTGAGCTGACTTGGCGAGTCGACCTGGCAAGCGACCTTAAAGAGTCGACTTGGCAACGTACTCGAGTCGACTTGGTGAGGCGACCCGACGAGCGAGCTCAAAGAGTCAACAAGGTGTGGCGACTCATTGAGTCAACATGGTGAGGTGACTCATGGTGAGGAGCTATCCTTGAGGCGACTTGGTTGGCCTACTTGATTAGTTGACTTGGTGAGCTGACCTGATGAGCTGACACAGTGAGCGGGCTTAAAGAGGCGATGACTTGGTGGGGTAACTTGGCAAGCCAACTTATCGAGGTGAGATGGTGCGTCGACTTGGTGAGATGACTTGGTGAGCGCACTTAAAGAGTCAACTTTGTGAGGTGACTCGGCGAGTTAGCCCGCTGATGCGACTTGGGCGGGCCGACCTGGCGAACGAACTTAAAGAGGCGACTTGGGTGGGCTGACCTGGTGAGCAAACTTAAAGAGTTCACTTGGCAACGTACTTGAACAATCGACTTGGTGAGCTGACATGGTGAGTGGGCTTAGAGAAGCAACTCGACGGGGTGACTTGGCAAGCACACCTACTGGGGCAAGGTGGTAAAACGACTAGGTGATTTGACTTGGTGAGCTGACTTAGGGAGCTGACTTAGTGAGCGAACTTAAGGGGTCAACTTGGTGAGGCAACCTAAATAGTCAACTCGGTGAGGTGACTTGTGGAGCCGACATGGTGAGTGGTCTTAAAGAAGAGGCGACCTGGTGGGGCAACCTGGTGAGGCGAGACGGTAAGTCATCTTGGTGAGCCGGCTTGACGAGCTGTGAGTGGACTTAAGGAGTCAATTCTTGATTTGGCAAAGACCACATGGTTAGATGACTTGGTGAGCCGACCTGGCTAGCAAAATTGGCAAGCAAACTTATAGAATCGACTTGCTATCCCCAACCAGGATCGCACGCCTGGGTCGACCCAACTTGGGTCACCCGACTAGGTCAACCCATCTCCATCGCCCCAGCCTCGGGCGACCCGACTGGGTCGACGAGGGGAAAAAAAAAAAAAACAAAAAAAATCATGAGAGGCCCTGTACAGCGAAAAGCGCTAAATTTTGGGCATTACAAAAAAAAAAAAAAACAAGTTACCCGCTTTTGGATCACCCACAAGTTTCAGTTCACGTATTGCCGAGCTGACTCGAGGCGTTATGCCTAGCTAGCCGGATTCGAGGTAGGGTAGCCGAAACGATCCGATTTGAGAATTTTCTTTATAAAAAGAGATCATGATAGGCCTCGTAAGGCAAAAAAGAATGAAATTTTGGGAGTTAAAAAAAAAAAGTTACCCGGTTTTGGATCGCGCACAGGGCTCGGGTCACGTAGCATCGAGGTGCCCTAGGTGACATGATTCGAGCGAAAAGTCGACGGTGGCATGAGTCGTGCAAAAACATTGGAGGCCATTAAGGCTCGAGGCGCTTCGAGTCGAGGTTGCCGAGGCGGGTCGGGTTGAAAACTTTGGGCGTTAACCAAAAAGAAAAAGTTAACCGCTTTTGGATCATGTACACGGCTCGGGGCACTTAGAATCAAGTTGAGCACGGTGACATGAGTCGTGCGAAAAATTTGGAGATGACTCGAGTCAGGGCATCCGACTCTATTCGAGTTCAAAACTTTGGGACTTGACAAAAAAAGAAAAAAGAAAAAGTTACCCAATTTTGGATCACGTAAGTGACTCGGGCCACTCAGCATCAAGGCGAGTGCGATTACATGAGTCGAGCGAAAAAAAAAATGGAGGCGGTTAAGGCTCGAGGCAATTCGAGTCAGGGTAGCTGAGTCGATTCGAAAACTTTGGCTGTTAGCCAGAAAAAGAGTTAATCACTTTTGGATCACGTACATGACTTGGGGCACATAGAATCAAGTCAAGCACGGTGACATGAGTGGTTCGAAAAAATTGCAGGCGATTAAGGCTCGAGGCGATTTGAGTTGGGGTTGCTGACATGATTCGGGTTGAAATCTTTGGGTGTTAACCAAAGAAGGAAGAAGTTAACCACTTTTGGATCACGTCCATGACTCGGGGCACCAAGTCGAGCACGGTGACATGAGTCCTACGAAAAAACTGGAGGCGATTAAGGCTCGAGGCGATACGAGTCGGGGTCGCCGGCACCAAGTCGAGCATGGTGACATGAGTCGTGCGAAAAAATTGGAGGCGGTTAAGCCTCGACACGATTCGAGTCAGGGTTCGGGTAATTCGGGCGATTCGTGTCGGGGTTGCCGACACGGTTCGAGTTGAAAACTTTGGGCATTAACCCCCAAAAAAAAAAAGGTTGACCTCTTTTGGACCATGTACATGACTCGGGGCACTTAGAATCAAGTCGAGCACGGTGACATGGGTTGTGCGAAAAATTCGGAGGCGATTCGAGTCGGGGTAGCCAACTCGATTTGAGTTCAAAACTTTGGGCGTTAACCAAAAAAATAAGTTGACCAGTTTTGGATCACGTACATGAGTCGTCTGCCCTCGCGAAAATTACAAAACTCGGGGACCCGCCTGGAATTTGCAGTCGGAAGATTTTTCTGCCCTCACGAAAATTTACAAACCCCACCCACTCGAAATTTGGACTTGGAAGTTTTTTTCGCCCTCGCGGAATTTACAAACCCCACCCGCTCGGAATTTGGCACTTGGAAAATTACGAAACCCCGCCTGCTCAGAATTTGGACTTGGAAGATTTTTTCGCCCTCACAAAAATTGCAAACCCGACCCACATGGAAAACTTTTTCGCACTTGCAGAAATCACAAAACCCCACCCGCGGGGAATT
>CM053784.1:558492411-558514911 GCA_028749045.1 Cupressus sempervirens | reverse complement strand
AATTATAAGGCCGCTCAAGGGCATCGTGTATAACAACACCCCCTCCGCACATTTATAGGTGATGAGATTCCGCCTGCATACACGGAGATGTCAAATATCTCTGGCAAATATCTCCTTTCCTAGCACAGCCTCGCTAACTGTTCCCCGTGACACATGATCTGCCAGCGCATGTATAGAAAAGTTCCTACGGCTGAACACTCACACTAGCGTTGTCGGACAAGCTTCAATCTCATGCACATGCACATACCGAAGAACTAGCACCGCGAGGGAACCACCCGCGAGCACCCACATCTCGGAAAAAAGCATTTGTGCGATTTCTTCCCCTAGCCAGACATGTTGGGCCTGCACTTGTCGGAGCATTGCAAAGATGAGCGCTCTGGTTCGCAGGAGCCTGAGAAGAACATCTCGTACGAAACCCGTTCCCCCAAAATGCTTGAATCACAAATGCTTGTAGCAGGGTCGTAATGCAAAGATGTACACCGCGCACACGACTGAGTAAGGACACTCAGAGACATCCATTTCCCAGGCATATGCCCCCTACACACTTTTTGGTGCACCCTGTACAAACGGCCATACTTCGACAAGCCCTCCTAGAATTTTGCATCTGAAGGGAGAGATGAAATGCCTTGGGCTTTTTGTCCACACAATGCAAACACCGAATGCTCTCTTTAGGGGGGAGCTGAATAAGAGTATCTCCTACAGAACCCACAAGCCGCAGCCGTTTGGATCGCACAGGGCAGGACAGGGCATGGAGAGTTTTCGCATCCAAAAAAAAATTATCGGTAATACTCTACGCTTCTACTGGCCCGGACCACAAAGGCTGTCATGACAGTGCCATGCACTTCTATGGGATGAGACAGTGAAGAGGCGAGCACGCACCGAGAATGCACTAGCGAATAAATTATGCGGCAACCAAACCTTTCGCCGGCCCCCCTCTCAATCCCAAGGCTCTACTGATTGGCAAAAAACTTAGGGTGGAGAGTGGACCCTTGATGAAATTAGGGAAGTCAAGCAATGCACCCGTGCAACCATCTCTTTCCTTCTTGCCGTCCGGGCAGGATAAAAATGCAATGATAGAACGTGCCAATGAGACGGAGCCCTTGGCTAAAAGATACAACTCCATACACACTCAGCAACAAGCACATCTTAGAATCGAACACCAAATGTGCAGTGTGTTGCAAGCCGTGTAGACACCTACATATAGGGTATATCCATCAAAACAAAGCGACAAGTACTTCCCACCAGCTCCACCATTGCGATTACAGAATGGGATAATACTCACCGCCACAGATTAATGACCATCATTACCGTCTCGGAATAGATACAAGCACATCGAGCTTCATCCGATCAGCTGGATGAATTTCACCTTGAAGGGGCCCAATCCAAAAGTTTCGGAGGTCATCTCCTAGAACTTTCAAGAACAAGGCCCATCTTACATGCAAACTCTGCTACTGCGCAAACATAGGTTGCAATTAAAGAGAAATTGCAAGGCCGTCACAATGGCCCGAGGCCAATGCTCCGACTAAGTCAATTTTCTCTTGCAATCACCATGCCGCCGTTCACAGAGAGATCTCCCCATTCACTTGTGATGTGACGCACAATCCAAGGGCTAGATGCGAGCTCACCCTTGAAAGGCCACTTTCCAAGGCATCCCCCGATGACACATTGGAATGACAACCGCTGTTGAACCATTTCCCAAAGTTGTGCCGATCAAGTTGGCACAGAGCCGCTAGACGAGGGCTCCCATTTTAGATCGATTTTTAAAATCACCAAGAAGACGCGGTGAGGGCTGGCAACCGCTACCAAACCTTTTTCCAAAATTGCACCAGCTGAGTGACTAGAAAACATGCTTTACGCGATAGGCACGCAAAAAATTTTTCTAGAGCGCCAAGCACCCACCTCATGGCTAGAGACAAGGGCTCGCCATTAGATCAACTTCGAAATTGCTGAACAGACGCGCTGTAGAATGGCAACCGCTGCCAAGTCTCTTCCGTAGTTGCGTCGGTCGAGTGATCGAACAAGGTGATCTAAGAGAGGGTCCAAGCGTAGGCATTCATTGGGGGATTCGCGCCGATGGAATAAATTTATGCAATACCCGAGCAACACTGGACGGAGGTGCTAGACGAGGGCTCCCATTTTAGATCAAGTTTTAAAATCATCAAGTAGACGCGGTGAGGGCTGGCAACCGCTGCCAAACCTTTTTCCGAAATTACGCCAGCTGAGTGACAAGAAAACATGATCTAAAGGAGAGTCCAGGAATAGCACCCTCGAGGGTGGGCTTCATGCCCCTCTAATTGATTCAACGTCGGCGTCCACCATTTCAAAATTTGACATATCCATCCGCCCTGACAGTAGTGTTGAATCAATGAGCTGGGCACGGGAGAGGCTCGCGGCAACCACCTCCCCCATTGTAGACGCAATAGGCTCACAAAAAATATTGCTAGAGCGCCAAGTACCCACCTCATGGCTATCAACAAGGGCTCAGCATTAGATCAACTTCGAAATCGCAGAATGGACGCTGTGTAGAATGGCAACTGCTGCCAAGTCTCTTCCGTAATTGCGTCGGTCGAGTGATTGAAGAAGGTGATCTAAGAGAGGGTCCAAGCGTGTAGGCATTCGTTGGGGGATTCGCGCCAATGGAAAAAATTTGTGCAATACCCAAGCAACACCGGACGGAGGTGCAAGACGAGGGCTCCCGTTTTAGATCGAGTTTTAAAATCACCGAGTAGACACGGTGAGGGGCTGGCAACCGCTGCCAAACCTTTTTCCGAAATTGCGCACACTGAGTGACAAGAATACATGATCTAAAGGAGAGTCCAGGAATAGCACCCTCGAGGGTGGGCTTCATGCCCCTCTAATTGATTCAACGTCGGCATCCACCGTTTCAAAATCTGACATTTCCATCCGCCCTGACAGCGGCGTTGAATCAATGAGGGGGGGCACGGGAGAGGCTTGCGGCAACCACCTCTCCCGTTGTAGCCGCAATAGGCACGCAAAAAATTTTGCTAGACCATCAAGCACCCACCTCATGGCTAGAGACAAGGGCTCGCCATTAGATTAACTTCGAAATCGCTGAACAGACGCGGTGTAGAATGGCAACCGCTGCCAAGTCTCTTCCGTAGTTGCGTCGGTCGAGTGATCGAAGAAGGTGATCTAAGAGAGGGTCCAAGCGTAGGCATTCGTTGGGGGATTCACGCCGATGGCATAAATTTATGCAATACCCGACCAACACCGGACGGAGGTGCTAGACGAGGGCTCGCGTTTTAGATCGAGTTTTAAAATCACCAAGTAGACGCGGTGAGGGCTGGCAACCGCTGCCAAACCTTTTTTCAAAATTGCGCCAGCTGAGTGACAAGAAAACATGATCTAAAGGAGAGTCCAGGAATAGCACCCTCGAGGGTGGGCTTCATGCCCCTCTAATTGATTCAACGTCGACGTCTACCATTTCAAAATCTGACATATCCATCCGCCTTGACAGCGGCGTTGAATCAATGAGGGGGGCACGGGAGAGGCTCGCGACAACCACCTCTCCCCTTGTAGCTATGATAGGTACGCAAAAAATTTTGCTAGAGCACCAAGCACCCACCTCATGGCTAGAGACAAGGGCTCGCCATTAGATCAACTTCGAAATCGTTGAATAGATGCGCTATAGAATGGCAACCGCTGCCAAGTCTCTTCCATAGTTGCATCGGTCGAGTGATCAAAGAAGGTGATCTAAGAGAGGGTCCAAGCGTAGGCATTCGTTGGGGGATTTGTGTCGATGGCATAATTTTATGCAATACCCGAGCAACACCGGATGGAGGTGCTAGACGAGGGCTCCCGTTTTAGATCGAGTTTTAAAATCACCAAGTAGACGCGGTGAGGGATGGCAACCGCTGCCAAACCTTTTTCTGAAATTGTGCCATCTGAGTGACAAGAAAACATGATCTAAAGGAGAGTCAAGGAATAGCACATCCGTGGTGGGCTTCATGCCCCTCTAATTGATTTAACGTCGGCGTCCACCATTTCAAAATTTGACATATCCATCCGTCGAGGGACTGAAATGGTCATTGAGCTCATTCGATCAACTGGATGAATTTCACCTTGAAGGGGCCCAATCAAAAAGTTTCGGAGGTCATCTCCTGGAACTCTCGAGAACAAGGCCCATCTTACATGCAAACTCTGCTACTGCGCAAACATAGGTTGCAATTAAAGAGAAATTGCGAGGCTGTCACAATGGCCCAAGGCCAATGGCTCCGACTAAGTCAATTTTCTCTTGCAATCACCATGCCACCGTTCATAGAGAGATCTCCTCATTCACTTGTGATGCGACGCACAATCCAAGGTCTAGATGTGAGACCGCCCTTGAAAGAAAGACCACTTTCCAAGACATCCCCCGATGACACATTGGAACGTCAATCGCTGTCGAACCACTCCCAATGTTGTGCCGATCGAGTTGGCACAGAGGCGACCTTAGGGAGCTCCCGCGTAGCAATCGGGATGTGCTTTCATGCCCATCTCTCACAAAAACCAATGTTAGCTATGGACAAATTTGGAATCCAAGGGCTCGCATCCATCGATATCGTCGGCACTGGGTCTATATATTCAAAGGCCACGGAGAGGTTCCGATAAGAGAAGCTCCCCTGCTCGCTCGCACAAACATATCCCAAATTCTAGACACAAGCTCCCGCCCTTAGCATCGCTCTCCAGATCACCGCAATGACACATTGGAACGACAACCGCTGTTGAACAACTCCCGAAATTGTGGCAATGGAGTGAGAAAGAAGAGCAACTTTGGGGAGCCGCGCATAGAAAATGGGCTGTGCTGCTACTTCATTCTGCTCTTATATAGATCCGAAATCGTTGATTTCGTTTGGAATCTGAGGCTGCATTCATCCTTGGTCAAACAATAAATGGCTCTTCTAATCGAATGGCGACGGGGAGCTTCCGATAACAAAGGCTCCCTTGTCACTCGTGATGCGCAGGCCAACTGCTAGACGACGGGTCACCCTTCAGATCGCTGCCCAGGAAACCACCACAATGGCACCATTGGAACGACAACCGCTGCCGAACCGTTCTAAAAATTTTGTGCCAAAGAAGTTGTTGCGTAGAGACCGACTCTGGGGAGAGAGCCCTCGCATAGCAAAATCGGGATGGCTTCACGGCCCTCCCAATAGAAACGATGTTGGTGCCAATATTCCAGAAATCTGAATAACGTGTCTTTCACGAACACCAGCACTGATTTCTATTGGGGAGGGTCACCGAGAACTTTTGTTATCAAAGCTCCCATTGTAAGCCGCGATAGGCACACAAAAAATTGCTAGAGCCCCAAGCACCCACCTCATGGCTAGACAAGGGCTCGCCATTAGTAGATCAACTTCAAAATCGCTGAACAGACGCGCTGTGGAATGGCAACCGCTGCCAAGCCTCTTCCGTAATTGCGTCGGTCGAGTGATCGAAGAAGGTGATCTAAGAGAGAGTCCAAGGCTAGGGATTCGTTGGGTGATTCGCGCCGATAGCAAAAAATTATGCAATACCCGAGCAACACTGGACGGAGGTGCTAAACGAGGGCTCCCATTTTAGATTGAGTTTTAAAATCACCAATTAGACACGGTGAGGGCTGGCAACCACTGCCAAACCTTTTTCCAAAATTGTGCCAGCTGAGTGACAAGAAAACATGATCTAAAGGAGGGTTAGGGAATAGCACCCTCGAGGGTGGGCTTCATGCCCCTCTAATTGATTCAACGTCGGCGTCCACCATTTCAAAATCTGACATATCCATCCGCCCTGACAGCGGCATTGAATCAATGAGGGGGCCATGGGAGAGCCTCACGGCAACCACCTCTCCCATTGTAGCCATGATAGGCACACAAAAAATTTTGCTAGAGTGCCAAGCACCCACCTCATGGCTAGAGACAAAGGCTCGCCATTAGATCAACTTCGAAATTGCTAAACAGATGCGCTATAGAATGGCAACCGCTGCCAAGTCTCTTCCGTAGTTGCGTTGGTCGAGTGATCGAAGAAGGTGATCTAAGAGAGGGTCCAAGCATAGGCATTCGTTGGGAGATTCACGCCGATGGCATAAATTTATGCAATACCCAAGCAACACCGGACGGAGGTGCTAGATGAGGGCTCCTGTTTTAGATCGAGTTTTAAAATCACCAAGTAGACGCGGTGAGGGCTGGCAACTGCTGCCAAACCTTTTTCCGAAATTGCGGCAGCTGAGTGGCAAGAAAACATGATCTAAAGGAGAGTCCAAGAATAGCACCCTCGAGGGTGGGCTTCATGCCCCTCTAATTGATTCAACGTCGGCGTCCACCATTTCAAAATCTGACATATCCATCCGCCCTGACAGCGGCGTTGAATCAGTGAGGGGGGCACGGGAGAGGCTCGCGAAAACCACCTCTCCCCTTGTAGCCGTGATAGGCATGCAAAAAATTTTTTCTAGAGCGCCAAGCACCCACCTCATGGCTAGAGACAAGGGCTGGCCATTAGATCAGCTTTGAAATCGCTGAACAGATGCACTGTAGAATGGCAACCGCTTCCAAGTCTCATCCATAGTTGCATCGGTTGAGTGATCGAAGAATGTGATCTAAGAGAGGGTCCAAGCATAGGCATTCATTGGGGGATTCGCGCCGATGGCATAAATTTCTACAATACCCGAGCAACACCGGACGGAGGTGCTAGACGAGGGCTCCCATTTTAGATCGAGTTTTAAAATCACCAAGTAGACGCGGTGAGGGCTGGCAACCGCTGCCAAACCTTTTTCTGAAATTGCGCCAGCTGAGTGACAAGAAAACATGATCTGAAGGAGAGTCCAGGAATAGCACCCTCGAGGGTGGGCTTTCATACCCCTCTAATTGATTCAACGTCGGCGTCCACCATTTCAAAATCCGACATATCCATCCGCCCTGACAGCGGCGTTGAATCAATGAGGGGAGCATGGGAGAGGCTCGTGGAAACCACCTCTCCCGTTGTAGCCGCGATAGGCATGCAAAAAATTTTCCTAGAGCACCAAGCACCCACCTCATGGCTAGAGACAAGGGCTCGCCATTAGATCAACTTCGAAATCGCTGAACAGACGTGCTGTAGAATGGCAACCGCTGCCAAGTCTCTTCCGTAGTTGCGTCGGTCGAGTGATCGAAGAAGGTGATCTAAGAGAGGGTCCAAGCATAGGCATTCGGTGGGGGATTCGCGCCGATGGCATAAATTTATGCAATACCCGAGAAACATCGAACGGAGGTGCTAGACGGGCTCCCGTTTTAGATCGAGTTTTAAAATCACCAAGTAGACGCGGTGAGGGCTGGCAACCGCTGCCAAACCTTTTTCCAAAATTGCGCCAGCTGAGTGACAAGAAAACATGATCTAAAGGAGAGTCCAGGAATAGCACCCTCGAGGGTGGGCTTCATGCCCCTCTAATTGATTCAACGTCATTGTCCACCATTTCAAAATCCGACATATCCATCCACCCTGACAGCGGCGTTGAATCAATGAGGGGGGCACGGGAGAGGCTCACGGCAACCACCTCTCCCATTGTAGCCACGATAGGCATGCAAAAAAATTTGCTAGAGTGCCAAGCACCCACCTCATGGCTAGAGACAAGGGCTCGCCATTAGATCAACTTCGAAATCGCTAAATAGACGCGCTGTAGAATGGCAACCGCTGCCAAGTCTCTTCCGTAGTTGCGTCGGTCGAGTGATCGAAGAAGGTGATCTAAGATAGGGTCCAAGCGTAGGCATTCGTTGGGGGATTCGCGCCGTTGGCATAATTTTATGCAATACCCGAGCAACACCGGACGGAGGTGCTAGGCGAGGGCTCCCATTTTAGATTGAGTTTTAAAATCACCAAGTAGATGCGGTGAGGGATGGCAACCACTGCCAAACCTTTTTCCGAAATTGCACCAGCTGAGTGAGAAGAAAACATGATCTAAAGGAGAGTCGAGGAATAGCACATCCAGGGTGGGCTTTATGCCCCTCTAATTGATTCAACGTCGGCGTCCACCATTTCAAAATCTGACATATCCATCCGCCTTGACACCGGCATTGAATCAATGAGAGGGGCATGGGAGAGGCTCGCGGCAACCACCTCTCCTATATAAGCTATTAGTGCGAGGCTCGCTCTGCAATAGAAATTAGCGAACACACCGACATCTGCCTTAAAAATCCAAATCCTTTTAAATTCCTACCAAACAGCCATTCACGACCCAATTCTTTATGAGGTCGGCAAAGGAGCAAAAGATTGTCATCGGTTACGAGATGTGAGTTCATGGAGCCGAGGGACTGAAATGGTCATCGAGCTCATCCGATCAACTGGATGAATTTCACCTTGAAGGGGCCCAATCCAAAAGTTCTGGAGGTCATCTCCTAGAACTCTCGAGAACAAGGCCCATCTTACATGCAAACTCTGCTACTGCGCAAACATAGGTTGCAATTAAAGAGAAATTGTGAGGCTGTCACAATGGCCCGAGGCCAATGGCTCCGACTAAGTCAATTTTCTCTTGCAATCACCATGCCGCCATTCACAGAGAGATCTCCCCATTCACTTGTGACGTGACGCACAATCCAAGTGCTAGACGCGAGCTCGCCCTTGAAAGAAAGACCACTTTCCAAGACATCCCCCATTCACTTGTGACGCGACGCACAACCCAAGTGCTAGACGCGAGCTCGCCCTTGAAAGAAATACCACTTTCCAAGACATCCCCTGATGACACATTGGTACAACAATCACTGTCGAACCATTCCCAATGTTGTGCTGATCGAGTTGGCACAGAGGCGACCTTAGGGAGATCCCACGTAGCAATCGGGATGTGCTTTCATACCCATCTCTCACAAAAACCAATCTAAGCTGTGAACAAATTTCGCCGCAATGACACCATTGGAATGACGACCGCTGTCGAACAACTCCCACATTTGTGCCCCGATGGAGTGAGAAAGAATAGCAACTTTGGGGAGCCGCGCATCGCAAACAGGCTGCTACTTCATTCCGCTCTTATATATAGATCCGATGTCATTGATTTCGTTTGGAATCCGAGGCTACATTCATCCTTGCTCACACAAGCAATGGCTCTTCTCATCGAATGGCCACGGGGAGCTTCCGATCACAAAGGCTCCCTTGTCACTCGTGACGTGCAGCCCAACTGCTTTCCAAAATTGCGTCAGCTGAGTGACAAGAAAACATGATCTAATGGAGAGTTGAGGAATAGCACCTTGAGGGTGGGCTTCATGCCCCTCCAATTGATTCAACGTCGGCGTCCACCATTTCAAAATCTGACATTTCCATCTGCCTTGACACCGCCGTTGAATCAATGAGAGGGGCACGGGAGAGGTTCGCGGCAACAACCTCTCCTATATAAGCTATTAGTGCGAGGCTCGCTCTGCATTAGAAATTATTGAACACGCCGACATCCGCCATAAAAATCCAAATCGTTGAAAATTCTGACCAAACAGCCATCCACGACCCAATTTATTATGAGGTCGTCTAAGGAGCGAAAGATTGTCATCGGTTAGGAGATGTGAATTCATGGAGCCAAGGGACTGAAATGGTCATCGAGCTCATCCGATCAACTGGATGAATTTCACCTTGAAGGGGCCCAATCCAAAAGTTTTGGAGGTCATCTCCTGGAACTCTCAAGAACAAGGACCGTCTTACTTGCAAACTCTGCTACTGTGCAAACATAGGTTGCAATTAAAGAGAAATTGCCAGGCCATCACAGTGGCCTAAGGCCAATGCTCCGACTAAGTCAATTTTCTCTTGCAATCACCATGCCGCCGTTCATAGAGAGATCTCCCCATTCAATTGCCTGATGACACATTGGAACGACAACCGCTGTCGAACCATTCCCAATGTTGTGCCGATCGAGTTGGCACAGAGGCGACCTTAGGGAGCTCCCATGTAGCAATCGGGATGTGCTTTCATACCCATCTCTCACAAAAACCAATCTTAGCTGTGAACAAATTTAGAATCCAAGGCTCGTATCCATCGATATCGTCGGCACTGGGTCTATATATTCAAAGGCCACGGAGAGGTTCCCATAAGAGAAGCTCCCCTGCTCGCTCACACAAACATCCCAAATGCTAGACACAAGCTCCCGCCCTTAGCATCGCTCTCCAGATCACTGCAATGACACATTGGAACGACAACTGCTATCGAACAACTCTCGAATTTGTGCCGATGGAGTGAGAAAGATGAGCAACTTTGGGTAGCTGCGCATGGAAAACGGGCTGCTACTTCATTCCGCTCTTATATATAGATCTGATGTCGTTGATTTCCTTTGGAATCCGAAGCTGCATTCGTCCTTGCTCACACAAGCAATGGCTCTTCTCATCGAATGGTCATGGGGAGCTTCCGATTACAAAGGCTCCCTTGTCACCCGTGATGCGCAGCCCAACTACTAGACGACGGCTCGCCCTTCAGATCGCTGCCCAAACAACCACCACAACGGCACCATTGGAACGACAACCGCTGCCGAACCATTCCGAATTTTTTTTGCCAAAGAAGTTGTTGCAAAGAGAATGACTCTGGGGAGAGAGCCCTCGCATAGCAAAATCGGGATGGCTTCATGGCAGCTGGATGGGATTTGAATTCATGGAGCCAAGGGAGTGAAATGGTCATCGAGCTCATCCAATCAACTGGATGAATTTCACCTTGAAGGGGCCCAATCCAAAAGTTCTGGAGGTCATCTCCTGGAACTGTCAAGAACAAAGGCCAATCTTACATGCAAACTCTGCTACTGCGCAAACATAGGTTGCAATTATAGAGAAATTGCAAGGCCGTCACAATGGCCCGAGGCCAATGCTCCGACTACTAAGTCAATTTTCTCTTGCAATCACCATGCCGCCGTTCACAGGGAGATCTCCCCATTCACTTGTGACGACGCACAATCCAAGTGCTAAGCGATCTTGCCCTTGAAAGGCAGCATTCCAAGACATCTCGATGACACATTGGAACGACAACCGCTGTCGAACCATTCCCAATGTTGTGCCGATCGATTTGGCATAGAGACGATCTTAGGGAGCTCCCGCGAATCGATCGGGAAGTGCTTTCGTACCCATCTCTCACAAAAACCAATGTTAGCTGAACAATTTTAGAATCCAAGGCTCGTATCCATCGATATCGTCGGCACTGGGTCTATATTCAAAGGCCACAGAGAGGTTCTGATAAGAGAAGCTCCCCTGCTCGCTTGCACAAACATCCCCAAATGCTAGACGCAAGCTCCTGCCCTTAGCATCACTCTCCAGATCACCGCAATGACACATTGGAACGACAACTGCTGTCGAACAACTCCCGAATTTTTGCCGATGGAGTGAGAAAGAAGAGCCAGATCGAGTCAGCCAGCATGGCTCGGCCACCATTTTTCGCCGAGAGCTTTCGATATTAAAACTCCCATGTAGCAGCGATAAGTACACCATGAAAAAATTGCTAGAGCGTCGAGCACCCATAGAAAATTGCCATTATACCAAGCAACTCCGGAGTGCTAGACAAGGGCTCACATTTAGATCAAGTTTTAAAATCACCAAAAAGACACGCCATGGAACGGCAACCGTTGCCTCACCTTTTCCAAAATTGAGTCATCAAAAAACATGATCTAAAGGAGAGCCGAGGAAAAGCACTGAGATCGCTTCATGCCCCTTTCATTCATTCAACATCAGCATACACCATTTGAAAACCCAACAATCCGATCCGCCTAGACACCAATGTTGAATCAATGAAAGGGGCATGGGAGAGGCTCGCGGCAACAACCTCTCCTATATAAGCTATTAGTGCGAGGCTCGCTCTGGATTAGAAATCTGTGATAGCGCGGACAACTCCCTTAAAAATCCAATTCAATGAAAAATGTGACCAAACAGCCATCCACGACACCGTTTTTGGAGCTTGCCCAGATCGGCTCGGCCAGAATGGCTCACCCAGATCGGCTCGGCCAGCATGGTGACTTGCTGACTCGGTGAGAGTACGTACTTTGAACTGTCAAGAACAAAGGCCAATCTAACATGCAAACTCTGCTACTGCGCAAACATAGCTTGCAATTATAGAGAAATTGCAAGGCCGTCACAATGGCCCGAGGCCAATGCTCCGACTACTAAGTCAATTTTCTCTTGCAATCGCCATGCCGCCATTCACAGAGAGATCTCCCCATTCACTTGTGATGACACACAATCCAAGTGCTAGACGCGAGCTCGCCCTTGAAAGGCCGTGTTCCAAGACATCCCGATGACACATTGGAACGACAACCGCTGTTGAACCATTCCCAATGTTGTGCCGATCGAGTTGGCATAGAGGCGATCTTAGGGAACTCCTGCGTATCGATCGGGAAGTGCTTTCATACCCATCTCTCACAAAAACCAATGTTAGCTGAAAAATTTTATAATCCAAGGCTCGTATCCATTGATATCGTCGTCACTGGGTCTATATTCAAAGGCCACGGAGAGGTTCTGATAAGAGAAGCTCCCCTGCTCGCTTGCACAAACATCCCCAAATGCTAGACGCAAGCTCTCGCACTTAGCATCGCTCTCCAGATCACCGCAATGACACATTGGAACAACAACCGCTGTCGAACAACTCCCGAATTTGTGTCGATGGAGTGAGAAACGAGAGCCAGATCGGGTCGGCTAGCATGGCTCAGCCACCATTTTTTGCCGAGAGCTTTCGATATTAAAGCTCCCATGTAGCCACGATAAGTACACCATGACAAATTGCTAGAGCGCCGAGCACCCATAGCAAATTGCCATTATACAAAGCAATGCCGGAGTGCTAGACAAGGGCTCACGTTTAGATCAAGTTTTAAAACGACCAAAAACACACGCCATGGATCGGCAACCACTGCCTCACCTTTTCCAAAATTGAGTCATCAGAAAACATGATCTAAAGGAGAGCCGAGGAAAAGCACTAAGATCGCTTCATGCCCCTTTCATTCATTCAACATCAGCATACACCGTTTGAAAACCCAACAATCCGATCTGCCTAGACACCAATGTTGAATCAATGAAAGGGGCATGGGAGAGGCTCACGGCAACAACCTCTCCTATATAAGCTATTAGTGCGAGGCTCGCTCTGCATTAGAAATCTACGATAGTGCAGACAACTCCCTTGAAAATCCAATTCAAAGAAAAATGTGACCAAACAGCCATCCACGACACCGTTTTTGGAGCTCGCCCAGATCGGCTCGGCCAGAATGGCTCGCCCAGATCGGCTCGGCCAGCATGACTCGCCCAGATCGGCTCGGCCAGCTTGGTGACTTGCTGACTTGGTGAGAGTACTTCAAACTATCAAGAACAAAGGCCAATCTAACGTGCAAACTCTGCTACTGCACAAACATAGGTTGCAATTATAGAGAAATTGCAAGGCTGTCACAATGGCCCGAGGCCAATGCTCTGACTACTAAGTCAATTTTCTCTTGCAATCGCCATGCCGCCGTTCACAGAGAGATCTCCCCAATCACTTGTGACGACGCACAATTCAAGTGCTAGACGCGAGCTCGCCCTTGAAAGGCCACGTTCCAAGACATCCCGATGACACATTGGAACGACAACCGCTGTCGAACCATTCCCAATGTTGTGCCGATCGAGTTGGCACAGAGGCGATCTTAGGGAACTCCCGCGTATCGATCGGGAAGTGCTTTCGTAACCATCTCTCACAAAAACCAATGTTAGCTGAACAATTTTAGAATCCAAGGCTCGTATCCATCGATATCGTTGGCACTGGGTCTATATTCAAAGGCCATGGAGAGGTTCCGATAAGAGAAGCTCCCCTGCTCACTTGCACAAACATCCCCAAATGCTAGACGCAAGCTCCCGCCCTTAGCATCGCTCTCCAGATCACCGCAATGACACATTGGAACGACAACCGCTGTCAAACAACTCCCGAATTTGTGCCGATGGAGTGAGAAAGAAGAACCACTTTTTGCCGAGAGCTTTCGATATTAAAGGTCCCATGTAGCCGCGACAAGTACACCATGACAAATTGCTAGAGCGCCGAGCACCCATAGCAAATTGCCATTATACCAAGCAATGCTGGAGTGCTAGACAAGGGCTCACATTTAGATCAAGTTTTAAAATCACCAAAAACACATGCCATGGATCGGCAATCGCTGCCTCACCTTTTCCAAAATTGAGTCATCGGAAAACATGATCTAAAGGAGAGCCAAGGAAAAGCACTGAGATCGCTTCATGCCCCTTTCATTCATTCAACATCAGCATACACCATTTGAAAACCCAACAATCTGATCCGCCTAGACACCAATGTTGAATCAATGAAAGGGGCATGGGAGAGGCTCGCGGCAACAACCTCTCCTATATAAGCTATTAGTGCGAGGCTCGCTCTGCATTAGAAATCTGCGATAGCACAGACAACTCCCTTAAAAATCCAATTCAATGAAAAATGTGACCAAACAGCCATCCACGACACCATTTTTGGAGCTCGGCCAGATCGGGTCGGCAAGAATGGCTCACCCAGATCAGGTCAGCCAGCATGGTTTGCCCAGATCGGCTCGCCCAGATCGGGTCAGCTAGCATGGTGACTTGGTGACTCGGTGAGAGTACTTGGAACCATCAAGAACAAAGCCCAATCTTACATGCAAACTCTGCTACTGCGCAAACATAGGTTGCAATTATAGAGAAATTGCAAGGCCGTCACAATGGCCCGAGGCCAATGCTCCGACTACTAAGTCAATTTTTTCTTGCAATCTCCATGCCGCCGTTCACAAAGAGATCTCCCCATTCACTTGTGATGACGCACAATCCAAGTGCTAGACGCGAGCTCGCCCTTGAAAGGCTGCGTTCCAAGACATCCCGATGACACATTGGAACGACAACCGCTGTCGAACCATTCCCAATGTTGTGCCGATCGAGTTGGTATAGAGGCGACCAAATAGCCATCCACGACACCCTTTTTGGAGCTCAGCCAGATCGGCTCGGCTAGAACGGCTCACCCAGATCGGCTCGGCCAGCATGGCTCAGCCAGAATGGCTAACCCAGATTGGCTCACCCAGATCGGCTCGGCTAGCATGGCTCGGCCAAAACGGCTCGCCCAGATCGGCTCAGCCAGCATGGCCTGGCCAGAACGGCTCGGCCAGCATGGCGCGGCCAGAACGGCTCGGCCAGCATGGCTCGGCCAGAACAGGTCGCCCAGATCGACTCGGCCAGAACGGGTCACCCAGATTGGCTTAGCCAGAATGGCTCGCCCAGATCGGCTCGGCCAGCATGGCTTGCCCATAACAGCTCGGCCAGATCGGGTTGGCCAGAATGGCTCGCCCAGATCAGCTCGGCTAGCATGGCTCGGCCAGAACGGCTTGGCCAGATCGGGACGGTGACTTGATGAACGGACTTAGAGATTCGACTTAGTGGGCCGACCTGGCAGGGTGACTTGATGAACGCACTTGAAGGGTCGACTTGGTGGGGTGACTCTATGAATGGAGCTAAAGAGTTGACTTGGTGAGAGTACTTGGCGGGGTGACTCGATGAAAGGACTTAAAGAGTCGATTTGGTGAGAGTACTTGGTGGGGTGACTTGATGAACGCACTTGAAGAATCGACTTGGTTAGAGTACTTGGTGGGGTGACTTGATGAACGGACTCAAAGAGTCGACTTGGTGAGAGTACCTGGTGGCTCGACTTGATGAGCAGACTTAAAGAGTCAACTTGGTGAGAGTACTTGGCGGGGTGAACTGATGAACGAACATAAAGAGTCAGCTTGGTGGGAGTACTTGGTGGGCCGACCTGGTGGGGTGACTTTATGGACGGACTTAAAGAGTCGACTTGGTTAGATTACTTGTTCTGGTGACTTGATGAACGGACTTCAAGAGTTGACTTGGTGGGGTGACTTGATGAAAGGATTTAAAGGGTCGACTTGGTGAGAGTACATGGCGGGGCGACTTGATGAACGGACTTAAAGGGTCGACTTGGCGGGGTGACTTGATGAACGGACGTAAAGAGTTGACTTGGTGAGAGTACTTGGTAGGGTGAACTGATGAACGGACTTAAAGAGTCGACTTGGTGGGAGTACTTGGTGGGCCGACTAGATGAACGAACTTATAGAGTCGACTTGGTGAGAGTAGTTGTTCTGGTGACTTGATGAACGGACTTAAAGAGTCGGCTTGGCGGGGTGACTTGATGAAAGGACTTAAAGAGTCGACTTGGTGGGGTGACTCGATGAACAAACTTAGAGGGTTGACTTTGCGGGGTGACTTGATGAACGGACCTAAAGAGTTGACTTGGTGAGAGTACTCGGTGGGGTGACCTGATGAACAAACTTAGAGAGTCGACTTGGTGAGAGTCCTTGGTGGGCCGAGCTGGTTGGGTGACTTTGTGAACTGACTTAAAGAGTCGACTTGGTGGGAGTACTTGGTGGGGTGACTTGATGAACGGGCTTCAAGGGTCGACTTGGCGAGGTGACTTGATGAACGGTCCTAAAGAGTTGACTTGGTGAGAGTACTTGGTGTGGTGACTTGATGAAAAGACTTAAAGAGTCGAATTGGTGAGAGTACTTGGTGGGGTGACTTGATGAACGCACTTGAAGGGTCGACTTGGTGGGGTGACTTTATGAACGGATCGAAAGAGTTGACATGGTGAGAGTGCTTGGTGGGGTGACTTGATGAACATAGTTAAAGAGTCGACTTGGTGAGAGTAGTTGGTCGGGTGACTTGATGAACGCACTTGAAGAATCGACTTGGTTAGAGTACTTGGTGGGGTGACTTGATGAACGGACTTAAAGATTTGACTTGGTGGGCCGACCTGGCGGGGTGACTTGATGAACGGACTTAGAGAGTCGACTTGGTGAGAGTACTTGGTGGGCCGACCTGGTCGGGTGACTTGATGAACAAACTTAAAGAGTCGACTTGGTGAGAGTACTCGGTGGGCTGACCTGGTCACGTGACTTGATGAACGGACTTAAAGAGTCGACTTGGTGGGCCGACTTGGCTGGGTGCCTTGATGAACGAACTTAAAGGGTCAACTTGGTGGGTCGAACTAGCGGGGTGACTTGGTGAGAGTACTTGGTGGGCTGACCTGGCAGGGTGACTTGATGAACAAACTTAGAGAGTCGACTTTGTGAGAGTACTTGGTGGGTCAAACTAGCGGGGTGACTTGATTAACGAACTTAAAGAGTCGACCTGGCGAGAGAACTTGGTGGGTTGAGCTGGCGGGGTGAATTGATGAACGAACCTAAAGAGTCAACTTTGTGAGAGTACTTGGTGGGCCGACCTAGCGGGGTGAGGTGATGATCGAACTTAAAGGGTCGACTTAGTGAGAGTACTTGGTGGGCCGACCTGGCGGGGCAACTTGATGAACGAACTTAAAGAGTCGACTTGGTGAGAGTACTTGGTGGCTCGACTTTATGAGCAGACTTAAAGAGTCCACTTGGTGAGAGTGGGCCTAACGGGGCGAGTTGGTGGGGCGACTTGGCGAGTGGTATTAGAGAGCCGACGTGGTGAGGCAACTTGGCGAGTTGGTTCGTTGAGATGACATGGTGAGCTGACTTGGCGAGTCGACCCGGCGAGCAAACTTAAAGAGTCGACTTGGCAACGTACTCGAGTCGACTTGGTGAGGTGACCCGGCAAGCGGGCTCAAAGAGTCAACATGGTGAGGCGACTCATTGAGTCAACATGGTGAGGCGACTCATGGTGAGGAGCTATCCTTGAGGTGACTTGGTGGGCCTACTTGATTAGTCGACTTGGTGAGCCGACCTGACGAGCTGACACGGTGAGCGAGCTTAAAGAGGCGATGACTTGGTGGGGTAACTCGGCAAGACAACTTATCGAGGCAAGATGGTGAGTCGACTTGGTGAGCTGACTTGGTGAGCGCACTTAAAGAGTCAACTTTGTGAGGTGACTCGGCGAGTTAGCCCGCTGATGCGACTTGGGCGGGCCGACCTGGCGAACGAACTTAAAGAGGTGACTTGGGCAGGCTGACCTGGCAAGCAAACTTAAAGAGTTGACTTGGCAATGCACTTGAACAATCGACTTGGTGAGCTAACATGGTGAGTGGGCTTAGAGAAGCAACTCGGCGGGGCGACTTGATGAACGTACTTAAAGGGTCGACTTGGCGGGGTGACTTGATGACCGGACCTAAAGAGTTGACTTGGTGAGAGTACTTGGCGGGGTGAACTGATGAACGAACTTAAAGAGTCGACTTGGTGGGAGTACTTGGTGGGCCGACTTGATGAACGGACTTATAGAGTCGAGTTGGTGAGAGTAGTTGTTCTGGTGACTTGATGAACGGACTTAAAGAGTCGGCTTGGCGGGGTGACTTGATGAAAGGACTTAAACAGTCGACTTGGTCGGGTGACTCGATGAACGAACTTAGAGGGTCAACTTTGTGGGGTGACTTGATGAACGGACCTAAAGAGTTGACTTGGTGAGAGTACTCGGTGGGGTGACCTGATGAACAGACTTAGAGAGTCGACTTGGTGAGAGTCCTTGGTGGGCCGACCTGGTTGGGTGACTTCGTGAACTGACTTAAAGAGTCAACTTGGTGGGAGTACTTGGTGGGGTGACTTGATGAACGAACTTCAAGGGTCGACTTGGCAAGGTGACTTGATGAACGGTCCTAAAGAGTTGACTTGGTGAGAGTACTTGGTGTGGTGACTTGATGAAAAGACTTAAAGAGTCGAATTGGTGAGAGTACTTGGTGGGGTGACTTTATGAACGCACTTGAAGGGTCGACTTGGTGGGGTGACTTTATGAATGAACCGAAAGAGTTGACGTGGTGAGAGTGCTTGGTGGGGTGACTTGATGAACATAGTTAAAGAGTCGACTTGGTGAGAGTAGTTGGTTGGGTGACTTGATGAACGCACTTGAAGAATCGACTTGGTTAGAGTACTTGGTAGGGTGACTTGATGAACGGACTTAAAGATTCGACTTGGTGGGCCGACCTGGCAGGGTGACTTGATGAATGGACTTAGAGAGTCGACTTGGTGAGAGTACTTGGTGGGCCGACCTGGCTGGGTGACTTGATGAACAAACTTAAAGAGTCGACTTGGTGAGAGTACTCGGTGGGCTGACCTGGTCACGCGACTTGATGAATGGACTTAAAGAGTCGACTTGGTGGGCCGACTTGGCCAGGTGACTTGATGAACGAACTTAAAGGGTCGACTTGGTGGGTCGAACTAGCGGGGTGACTTAGTGAGATTACTTGGTGGGCTGACCTGGTAGGGTGACTTGATGAAAGAACTTAGAGAGTCGACTTTGTGAGAGTATTTGGTGGGTCGAATTGGCGGGGTGACTTGATGAACGAACTTAAAGAGTCAACCTGGTGAGAGAACTTGGTGGGCCGAGCTGGCAGGGTGAATTGATGAACGAACCTAAAGAGTTGACTTTGTGAGAGTACTTGGTGGGCCGACCTAGCGGGGTGAGTTGATGACCGAACTTAAAGGGTCGACTTGGTGAGAGTACTTGGTGGGCCGACCTGGCGGGGCGACTTGATGAATGAACTTAAAGAGTCGACTTGGTGAGAGTACTCGGTGGGGTGACCTGATGAAAAAACCTAAAGAGTCGACCTGGTGAGAGTACTTGGTGGGCCGACCTGGCGGGGTGACTTGGTGAGCAAACTTAAAGAGTCGACTTGCTGAGAGTAGTTGGTGGGCTGACCTGGCAGGGTGACTTGATGAACGAACTTAAAGAGTCAACTTGGTGGGCCGACTTGGCAGAGTGACTTCATGAACGAACTTAAAGAGTCCACTCGATGGGCCGACCTGGCGGGGTGACTTGATGAACGAAATTAAAGAGTCAACTTGGTAAGAGTAATTTGTGGGCTGACCTGGCGGGGTGACTTGATGAATGAACTTAAAGAGTCGACTTGGTGGGGTGACTTGATGAACGCACTTGAAGGGTCGACTTGGTGGGGTGACTCTATGAATGGACCTAAAGAGTTGACTTGGTGAGAGTACTTGGTGGGGTGACTCGATGAAAGGACTTAAAGAGTCAACTTGGTGAGAGTACATGGTGGCTCGACTTTATGAGCAGACTTAAAGAGTCCACTTGGTGAGAGTGGGCCTAACGGGGCGATGTGGTGAGTGGGCCTAACGGGGCGAGTTGGTGGGGCGACTTGGCAAGTGGTATTAGAGAACCGACATGGTGAGGCGACTCGGCGAGTTGGTTCATTGAGATGACATGGTGAGCTGACTTGGCGAGTCGACCCGACGAGCAAACTTAAAGAGTCGACTTGGCAATGTACTCGAGTCGACTTGGTGAGGCGACCCGGCGAGCAGACTCAAAGAGTCAACTTGGTGAGGTGACTCATTGAGTCAACATGGTGAGGCGACCCATGGTGAGGAGCTATCCTTGAGGCGACTTGGTGGGCCTACTTGATTAGTTGACTTGGTGAGCCGACCTGACGAGCTAACACAGTGAGCGGGCTTAAAGAGGCGACGACTTGGTGGGGTAACTTGGCAAGCCAACTTATCAAGGCGAGATGGTGAGTCGACTTGGTGAGCTGACTTGGTGAGCGCACTTAAAGAGTGAACTTCATGAGGTGACTCGGTGAGTTAGCCCGCTGATGCGACTTGGGTGGGCCGACCTAGCAAACGAACTTAAAGAGGCGACTTGGGTGGGCTGACCTGGTGAGCGAACTTAAAGAGTTGACTTGGCAACGTACTTGAACAACTGACTTGGTGAGCTGACATGGTGAGTGGGCTTAGAGAAGCAACTCGGCGGGGCGACTTGATGAACGGACTTAAAGGGTTGACTTGATGAACGGACCTAAAGAGTTGACTTGGTGAGAGTACTTGGTAGGATGAACTGATGAACGAACTTAAAGAGTCAACTTGGTGGGAGTACTTGGTGGGCCGACTCGATGAACGGACTTACAGAGTCGACTTGGTGAGAGTAGTTGTTCTGGTGACTTGATGAACGGACTTAAAGAGTTGGCTTGGCAGGGTGACTTGATGAAAGGACTTAAAGAGTCGACTTGGTCGGGTGACTCGATGAACGAACTTAGAGGGTCAAATTTGCGGGGTGACTTGATGAACAGACCTAAAGAGTTGACTTGGTGAGAGTACTTGGTTGGGTGACTCGATGAAAGGACTTAAAGAGTCGACTTGGTGAGAGTACTTGGTGGCTCGACTTTATGAGCAGACTTAAAGAGTCCACTTGGTGAGAGTGGGCCTAACGGGGTGAGTTGGTGGGGCGACTTGGCAAGTGGTATTAGAGAGCCGACATGGTGAGGCGACTCGACGAGTTGGTTCGTTGAGATGACATGGTGAGCTGACTTGGCGAGTCGACCTGGCGAGCGAACTTAAAGAGTCGACTTGGCAACGTACTTGAGTCAACTTGGTGAGGTGACCCGGCGAGCGAGCTCAAAGAGTCAACATGGTGAGGCGACTCATTGAGTCAACATGGTGAGGCGACTCATGGTGAGGAGCTATCCTTGAGGCGACTTGGTGGGCCTACTTGATTAGTCAACTTGGTGAGCTGACCTGACGAGCTGACACGGTGAGCAGGCTTAAAGAGGCAACGACTTGGTGGGGTAACTCGGCAAGCCAACTTATCGAGGCGAGATGGTGAGTCGACTTGGTGAGCTGACTTGGTGAGCGCACTTAAAGAGTCAACTTCGTGAGGTGACTCGGCTAGTTAGCCCGCTGATGCGACTTGGGCGGGCCGACCTGGCGAACGAACTTAAAGAGGCGACTTGGGTGGGCTGACCTGGTGAGCGAACTTAAAGAGTTCACTTGGCAACGTACTTGAACAATTGACTTGGTGAGCTGACATGGTGAGTGGGCTTAGAGAAGCAACTCGACGGGGCGACTCGGTGAGGTGACTTGGGGAGCCGACATGGTGAGCGGTCTTAAAGAAGAGGCGACCTGGTGGGGCAACTTGGTGAGGCGAGATAGAAAGTAATGTTGGTGAGCCGGCTTGACGAGCTGTGAGTGGAATTAAAGAGTCAATTCTTGATTTGGCAAAGACCACATGATTAGATGACTTGTTGAGCTGACCTAGCTAGCAAAATTGGCAAGCAAACTTATAGAATCGACTTGCTATCCCCAGCCAGGATCGCACGCCTGGGTCGACCCAACTTGGGTCACCCGACTAGGTCAACCCATCTCCGTCGCCCTAGCCTCGGGCGACCCAATTGGGTCGCCAGAGTGGGTCGACGAGGGGGAAAAAAAAAAACAAAAAAAATCATGAGAGGCCCTGTACAGCGAAAAGCTCTAAATTTTGGGCATTACAAAAAAAAAAAAAAACAAGTTACCCGCTTTTGGATCACGCACAAGTTTCAGTTCATGTATTGCCGAGCCGACTCGAGGCATTACGCCTAGCTAGCCGGATTCGAGGTAGGGTAGCCGAAACGATCCGATTTGAGAATTTTCTTTATAAAAAGAGATCATGATAGGCCTCGTAAGGCAAAAAAGAATGAAATTTTGGGAGTTAAAAAAAAAAATGTTACAAGGTTTTGGATCGCACACAGGGCTCAGGTCACGTAGCATCGAGGTGCCCTGGGTGACATGATTCAAGCGAAAAGTCGACGGTGGCATGAGTCGTGCAAAAACATTGGAGGCCATTAAGGCTCGAGGCACTTCGAGTCGAGGTTGCCGAGGCG
>CM053784.1:558457411-558482411 GCA_028749045.1 Cupressus sempervirens | reverse complement strand
AATACTCACCGCCACAGATTAATGACCATCATTACCCTCTCGGAATAGATACAAGCACATCGAGCTTCATCCGATCAGCTGGATGAATTTCACCTTGAAGGGGCCCAATCCAAAAGTTCCGGAGGTCATCTCCTGGAACTCTCAAGAACAAGGCCCATCTTACATGCAAACTCTGCTACTGCACAAACATAGGTTGCAATTAAAGAGAAATTGCAAGGCCGTCATAATGGCCCGAGGCCAATGCTCCGACTAAGTCAATTTTCTCTTGCAATCACCATGCCGCCGTTCACAGAGAGATCTCCCCATTCACTTGTGACACGATGCACAATCCAAGGGCTAGACGCGAGCTCGCCCTTGAAAGGCCACTTTCCAAGGCATCCCCTGATGACACATTGGAATGACAACTGCTGTCGAACCATTTCCCAATGTTGTGCCGATCGAGTTGGCATAGAGCCGCTAGACGAGGGCTCCCATTTTAGATCGAGTTTTAAAATCACCAAGAAGACACGGTGAGGGCTGGCAACCGCTACCAAACCTTTTTCTGAAATTGCGCCAGCTGAGTGACTAGAAAACATGCTTTACGCGATAGGCACGCAAAAAATTTTGCTAGAGCGCCAAGCACCCACCTCATGGCCAGAGACAAGGGCTCGCCATTAGATCAACTTCGAAATCGCTGAACAGACGTGCTGTAGAATGGCAACCGCTGCCAAGTCTCTTCCGTAGTTGCGTCGGTCGAGTGATCGAAGAAGGTGATCTAAGAGAGGGTCCAAGCGTAGGCATTCGTCGGGGGATTCACGCCGATGGCATAAATTTATGCAATACCCGAGCAACACCGGACGGAGGTGCTAGACGAGGGCTCCCATTTTAGATCAAGTTTTAAAATCACTGAGTAGACGCGGTGAGGACTGGCAACCGCTGCCAAACCTTTTTTCGAAATTGCGCCATCTGAGTGACAAGAAAACATGATCTAAAGGAGAGTCCAGGAATAGCACCCTCGAGGGTGGGCTTCATGCCCCTCTAATTGATTCAACGTCGACGTCCACCGTTTAAAAATCTGACATATCCATCCGCCCTGACAGCGGCGTTGAATCAATGAGGGGGGCAAGGGAGAGGCTCGCGGCAACCACATCTCCCGTTGTAGCCACGATAGGCACGCAAAATTTTTTTCTAGAGCGCCAAGCACCCACCTCATGGCTAGAGACAAGGGCTCGCCATTAGATCAACTTCAAAATCGCTGAACAGATGCGCTGTAGAATGGCAACCGCTGCCAAGTCTCTTCCGTAGTTGCGTCAATCGAGTGATTGAACAAGGTGATCTAAGAGAGGGTCCAAGCGTAGGCATTCATTGGGGGATTCGCACCGATGGCATAAATTTATGCAATACCCAAGCAACACCGGATGGAGGTGCTAGATGAGGGCTCCCGTTTTAGATCGAGTTTTAAAATCACCAAGTAGATGCGGTGAGGGCTGGCAACTGCTGCCAAACCTTTTTCCGAAATTGCGCCAGCTGAGTGACAAGAAAACATGATCTAAAGGAGAGTCCAGGAATAGCACCCTCGAGGGTGGGCTTCATGCCCCTCTAATTGATTCAACGTCGGCGTCCACCGTTTCAAAATCCGACATATCCATCCGCCCTGATAGCGGCGTTGAATCAATGAGCTGGGCACGGGAGAGGCTCACGGCAACCACCTCTCCCATTGTAGCCGCGATAGGCACGCAAAAAATTTTGCTAGAGTGCCAAGCACCCACCTCATGGCTAGAGACAAGGGCTCGCCATTAGATGAACTTCAAAATCGCTGAATAGACGCGCTGTAGAATGGCAACCGCTGCCAAGTCTCTTCCGTAGTTGCGTCGGTCGAGTGATCGAAGAAGGTGATCTAAGAGAGGGTCCAAGCGTAGGCATTCGTTGGGGGATTCGCGCCGATGGAATAATTTTATGCAATACCCGAGCAACACCGGACGGAGGTGCTAGACGAGGGCTCCTATTTTAGATCGAGTTTTAAAATCACCAAGTAGACACGGTGAGGGATGGCAACCGCTGCCAAACCTTTTTCCGAAATTGCGCCAGCTGAGTGACAAGAAAACATGATCTAAAGGAGAGTCGAGGAATAGCACATCCGGGGTGGGCTTCATGCCCCTCTAATTGATTCAACGTCGGCGTCCACCGTTTCAAAATCTGACATATCCATCCGCCTTGACACCGGCGTTGAATCAATGAGGGGGGCATGGGAGAGGCTCGCGGCAACCACCTCTCCTATATAAGCTATTAGTGTGAGGCTCGCTCTACATTAGAAATTAGCGAACACAACGACATCCGCCTTAAAAATCCAAATCCTTTAAAATTCCTACGAAACAGCCATTCACGACCCAATTTTTTATGAGGTCGGCAGAGGAGCAAAAGATTGTCATCGGTTATGAGATGTGAGTTCATGGAGCCGAGGGACTGAAATGGTCATCGAGCTCATCTGATCAACTGGATGAATTTCACCTTGAAGGGGCCCAATCCAAAAGTTCCGGAGGTCATCTCCTGGAACTCTCGAGAACAAGGCCCATCTTACATGCAAACTCTGCTACTGCCCAAACATAGGTTGCAATTAAAGAGAAATTGTGAGGCCGTCACAATGGCCTGAGGCCAATGGCTTCGACTAAGTCAATTTTCTCTTGCAATCCAAGGTCTAGACGCGAGACCGCCCTTGAAAGAAAGACCACTTTCCAAGACATCCCCCGATGACACATTGGAACATCAACCGCTGTCGAACCACTCCCAATGTTGTGCCGATCGAGTTGGCACAGAGGTGACCATAGGGAGCTCCCGCGTAGCAATCGAGATGTGCTTTCATGCCCATCTCTCACAAAAACCAATGTTAGCTATGGACAAATTTGGAATCCAAGGGCTCGCATCCATCGATATCATCGGCACTGGGTCTATATATTCAAAGGCCATGGAGAGGTTCCGATAAGAGAAGCTCCCCTGCTCGCTCGCACAAACATATCCCAAATTCTAGACACAAGCTCCTGCCCTTAGCATCGCTCTCCAGATCACCACAATGACACATTGGAATGACAACCACTGTCGAAAAACTCCCAAAATTGTGGCAATGGAGTGAGAAAGAAGAGCAACTTTGGGGAGCCGCGCATAGCAAACGGGCTGTGCTGCTGCTTCATTCTGCTCTTATATAGATCCGAAATCGGTGATTTCGTTTGGAATCTGAGGCTACGTTCGTCCTTGCTCAAACAAGCAATGGCTCCTCTAATCGAATGGCCACGAGGAGATTCCGATAACAAAGGCTCCCTTGTCACTCGTGATGCGCAGGCCAACTGCTAGACGACGGGTCACCCTTCAGATCGCTGCCCAGGCAACCACCACAATGGCACCATTGGAACGACAACCGCTGCCGAACCATTCTAAAAATTTTGTGCCAAAGAAGTTGTTACGTAGAGAATGACTCTGGGGAGAGAGCCCTCGCATAGCAAAATCGGGATGGCTTCACGGCCCTCCCAATAGAAACGATGCTGGTGCCAATATTCCAAAAATCCGAATAACGTGTCTTTCGCGAACACCAGCACTGATTTCTATTGGGGAGGGTTGCCGAGAAATTTTGTTATCAAAGCTCCCATTGTAAGCCGCGATAGGCACACAAAAAATTGCTAGAGCCCCAAGCACCCACCTCATGGCTAGACAAGGGCTCGCCATTAGTAGATCAACTTCGAAATCGCTGAACAGACATGCTGTGGAATGGCAACCGCTACCAAGCCTCTTCCATAATTGCATCGGTCGAGTGATCGAAGAAGGTGATCTAAGAGAGAGTCCAAGGCTAGGGATTCGTTGGGTGATTCGTGCCGATAGCAAAAAATTATGCAATACTTGAGCAACACCGGACGGAGGTGCTAGACGAGGGCTCCCGTTTTAGATCGAGTTTTAAAATCACCAAGTAGACGCGGTGAGGGCTGGCAACCGCTGCCAAACCTTTTTCCGAAATTGCGCCAGCTAAGTGACAAGAAAACATGATCTAAAGGAGAGTCAGGGAATAGCACCCTCGATGGTGGGCCTCATGCCCCTCTAATTGATTCAACGTCAGTGTCCACCATTTCAAAATCTGACATATCCATCTGCCCTGACAGCGGCGTTGAATCAATGAGGGGGGCACGGGAGAGGCTCGCGGCAACCACCTCTCCCATTGTAGCCATGATAGGCACACAAAAAATTTTGCTAGAGCACCAAGCACCCACCTCATGGCTAGAGACAAGGGCTCGCCATTAGATCAACTTCAAAATCGCTGAACAGACGTGCTGTAGAATGGCAACTGCTGCCAAGTCTCTTCCGTAGTTGCGTTGGTCGAGTGATCGAAGAAGGTGATCTAAGAGAGGGTCCAAGTGTGGGCATTCGTTGGGAGATTCGTGCCAATGGCATAAATTTATGCAATACCCGAGCAACACCGGACGGAGGTGCTAGACGAGGGCTCCCGTTTTAGATCGAGTTTTAAAATCACCAAGTAGATGCGGTGAGGGCTGGCAACCGCTGCCAAACCTTTTTCCGAAATTGCGGCAGCTGAGTGGCAAGAAAACATGATCTAAAGGAGAGTCCAGGAATAGCACCCTCGAGGGTGGGCTTCATGCCCCTCTAATTGATTCAATGTCGGTGTCCACCGTTTCAAAATCTGACATATCCATCCGCCCTGACAGCAGCGTTGAATCAGTGAGGGGGGCACGGGAGAGGCTCGCGGCAACCACCTCTCCCCTTGTAGCCGCGATAGGCACACAAAAAAATTTTGCTAGAGCGCCAAGCACCCACCTCATGGCTAGAGACAAGGGCTCACCATTAGATCAGCTTCGAAATTGCTGAACAGACACGCTGTAGAATGGCAACCGCTGCCAAGTCTCTTTCGCAGTTGCGTCAGTCGAGTGATCGAAGAAGGTGATCTAAGAGAGGGTCCAAGTGTAGGCATTCGTTGGGGGATTCGCGCCGATGGCATAACTTTTTGCAATACCCGAGCAACACCGGACGGAGGTGCTAGACGAGGGCTCCTGTTTTAGATCGAGTTTTAAAATCACCAAGTAGACGCGGTGAGGGCTCGTAACCGCTGCCAAACCTTTTTCTGAAATTGTGCCAGCTGAGTGACAGGTAAACATGATCTGAAGGAGAGTCCAGGAATAGCACCCTCGAGGGTGGGCTTTCATGCCCCTCTAATTGATTCAATGTCGGCGTCCACCGTTTCAAAATCCTACATATCCATCCGCCCTGACAGCGGCGTTGAATCAATGAGGGGGGCACGGGAGAGGCTCGCGGCAACCACCTCTCCCCTTGTAGCTGCGATAGGCACGCAAAAATTTTTGCTAGAGCGCCAAGCACCCACCTCATGGCTAGAGACAAGGGCTTGCCATTAGATCAACTTCGAAATCGCTGAACAGACGCGCTGTAGAATGGCAACCGCTGCCAAGTCTCTTCCGTAGTTGCGTCGATCGAGTGATCAAAGAAGGTGATCTAAGAGAGGGTCCAAGCATGTAGGCATTCATTGGGGGATTCGCGCTGATGGCATAAATTTATGCAATACCCGAGCAACACCGGACAGAGGTGCTAGACGAGGGCTCCTATTTTAGATCGAGTTTTAAAATCACCAAGTAGACGTGGTGAGGGCTGGCAACCGCTGCCAAACCTTTTTCCGAAATTGCGCCAGCTGAGTGACAAGAAAACATGATCTAAAGGAGAGTCCAGGAATAGCACCCTCGAGGGTGGGCTTCATGTCCCTCTAATTGATTCAACGTCGGCGTCCACCATTTCAAAATCCAACATATCCATCCGCGTTGACAGCGGTGTTGAATCAATGAGGGGAGCACGGGAGAGGCTCGTGGCAACCACCTCTCCTGTTGTAGCCGCGATAGGCACGCAAAAAATTTTGCTAGAGCACCAAGCACCCACCTCATGGCTAGAGACAAGGGCTCGCCATTAGATCAACTTCGAAATCGCTGAATAGACGCGTTGTAGAATGGCAACCGCTGCCAAGTCTCTTTTGTAGTTGCGTCGGTCGAGTGATCGAAGAAGGTGATCTAAGAGAGGGTCCAAGCGTAGGCATTCGTTGGGGGATTCGCGCCGATGGCATAAATTTATGCAATACCTGAGCAACACCGGACGGAGGTGCTAGACGAGGGCTCCCGTTTTAGATCGAGTTTTAAAATCACCAAGTAGACGCGGTGAGGGCTGGCAACCGCTGCCAAACCTTTTTCCGAAATTGCGCCAGCTGAGTGACAAGAAAAAATGATCTAAAGGAGAGTCCAGGAATAGCACCCTCGAGGGTGGGCTTCATGCCCCTCTAATTGATTCAATGTCGGCGTCCACCGTTTCAAAATCCTACATATTCATCTGCCCTGACAGCAGCGTTGAATCAATGAGGGGGGCACGGGAGAGGCTCGCAGCAACCACCTCTCCCATTGTAGCCGCGATAGGCACGCAAAAAATTTTGCTAGAGCGCCAAGCACCCACCTCATGGCTAGAGACAAGGGCTCGCCATTAGATCAAATTCGAAATCGCTGAACATACATGCTGTAGAATGGCAACCGCTGCCAAGTCTCTTCCGTAGTTGCATCGGTCGAGTGATCAAAGAAGGTGATCTAAGAGAGGGTCTAAGCGTAGGCATTCATTGGGGGATTTGTGCCGTTGGCATACTTTTATGCAATACCGGACGAAGGTGCTAGGCGAGGGCTCCCGTTTTAGATCGAGTTTTAAAATCACCAAGTAGACGCGGTGAGGGATGGCAACCGCTGCCAAACCTTTTTCCAAAATTGTGCCAGCTGAGTGAGAAGAAAACATGATCTAAAGGAGAGTCGAGGAATAGCACATCCAGGGTGGGCTTCATGCCCCTCTAATTGATTCAACGTTGGCTTCCACCATTTCAAAATCCGACATATCCATCCGCCTTGACACCGGCGTTGAATCAATGAGAGGGGCACGGGAGAGGCTCGCGGCAACCACCTCTCCTATATAAGCTATTACTGCGAGGCTCACTCTGCATTAGAAATTAGCGAACACACCGACATCCGCCTTAAAAATCCAAATCCTTTAAAATTCCTACCAAACAGCCATTCACGACCCAATTCTTTATGAGGTTGGCAGAGGAGAAAAAGATTGTCATCGGTTACGAGATGTGAGTTCATGGAGCCGAGGGACTGAAATGGTCATCGAGCTCATCCGATCAACTAGATGAATTTCACCTTGAAGGGGCCCAATCCAAAAGTTTCGGAGGTCATCTCCTAGAACTCTCGAGAACAAGGCCCATCTTACATGCAAACTCTGCTACTGCGCAAACATAGGTTGCAATTAAAGAGAAATTGCGAGGCCGTCACAATGGCCCGAGGCCAATGGCTCTGACTAAGTCAATTTTCTCTTGCAATCACCATGCCGCCGTTCATAGAGAGATCTCCCCATTCACTTGTGATGCGATGCACAATCCAAGTGCTAGACGCGAGCTCGCCCTTGAAAGAAAGACCACTTTCCAAGACATCCCCCATTCACTTGTGACGCGATGCACAACCCAAGTGCTAGATACGAGCTCGCCCTTGAAAGAAAGACCACTTTCCAAGACATCCCCCAATGACACATTGGAATGACAACCGCTGTCAAACCATTCCCAATGTTGTGCCGATCGAGTTGGCACAGAGGCGACCTTAGGGAGCTCCCGCGTAGCAATCGGGATGTGCTTTCATACCCATCTCTCACAAAAACCAATCTTAGCTGTGAACAAATTTCGCCGCAATGACACCATTGGAACAAGGACCACTGTCCAACAACTCCCGCATTTGTGCCTCGATGGAGTGAGAAAGAATAGCAACTTTGGGGAGCCGCACATCGCAAACGGGCTGCTGCTTCATTCCGCTCTTATATATAGATCCGATGTCGTTGATTTCGTTTGGAATCTGAGGCTGCATTCATCCTTGCTCACACAAGCAATGGCTCTTCTCATCAAATGGCCACGGGGAGCTTCCGATCACAAAGGCTCCCTTGTCACTCGTGACGCGTAGCCCAACTGCTTTCTGAAATTGCGTCAGCTGAGTGACAAGAAAACATGATCTAATGGAGAGTCGAGGAATAGCACCTCGAGGGTGGGCTTCATGCCCCTCCAATTGATTCAATGTTGACGTCCACCATTTCAAAATCTGACATTTCCATCCGCCTTGACACCACCGTTGAATCAATGAGAGGGGCACGGGAGAGGTTCGCGGCAACAACCTCTCCTATATAAGCTATTAGTGTGAGGCTCGTTCTGCATTAGAAATTAGCGAACACGCCGACATCTGCCATAAAAATCCAAATTGTTGAAAATTCTGACCAAACAGCCATCCACAACCCAATTTATTATGAGGTCGTCTAAGGAGCAAAAGATTGTCATCGGTTAGGAGATGTGAATTCATGGAGCCAAGGGACTGAAATGGTCATCGAGCTCATCCGATCAACTGGATGAATTTCACCTTGAAGGGGCCCAATCCAAAATTTTCGGAGGTCATCTCCTGGAACTCTCAAGAACAAGGACCGTCTTACTTGCAAACTCTGCTACTACGCAAACATAGGTTGCAATTAAAGAGAAATTGCCAGGCCATCATAGTGGCCCGAGGCCAATGCTCCGACTAAGTCAATTTTCTCTTGCAATCACCATGCCGCTATTCACAGAGAGATCTCCCCATTCACTTGCGACATGATGCACAATCCAAGTGATAGACGCGAGCTCGCCCTTGAAAGGCTAGGCCACTTTTCGAGACATCCCCCGATGACACATTGGAACGACAACCGCTGTCGAACCATTCCCAATGTTGTGCCGATCGAGTTGGCACAGAGGCGACCTTAGGGAGCTCCCACGTAGCAATCGGGATGTGCTTTCGTACCCATCTCTCACAAAAACCAATCTTGGCTGTGAACAAATTTAGAATCCAAGGCTCGTATCCATCGATATCGTCGGCACTGGGTCTATATATTCAAAGGCCACGGAGACGTTCCCATAAGAGAAGCTCCCTTGCTCGCTCGCACAAACATCCCAAATGCTAGACACAAGCTCCCGCCCTTAGCATCGCTCTCCAGATCGCCGCAATGACACATTGGAATGACAACCGCTGTCAAACAACTCCCGAATTTGTGCCGATGGAGTGAGAAAGACGAGCAACTTTGGGGAGCCGCGCATGGCAAACGGGTTGCTGCTTCATTCCGCTCTTATATATAGATCCAATGTCGTTGATTTCCTTTGGAATCCGAGGCTGCATTCGTCCTTGCTCACACAAGCAATGGCTCTTCTCATCGAATGGTCATGGGGAGCTTCCGATTACAAAGGCTCCCTTGTCACCCATGATGCGCAGCCCAACTGCTAGATGACGGCTCGCCCTTTAGATCGCTGCCCAGGCAACCACCACAACGGCACCATTGGAACGACAACCGCTGCCGAACCATTCCGAATTTTTTTTGCCAAAGAAGTTGTTGCAAAGAGAAAGACTCTGGGGAGAGAGCCCTCGCATAGCAAAATCAGGATGGCTTCATGGCAGCTGGATGGGATTTGAATTCATGGAGCCAAGGGAGTGAAATGGTCATCGAGCTCATCCGATCAAATGGATGAATTTCACCTTGAAGGGGCCCAATCCAAAAGTTTCGGAGGTCATCTCTTGGAACTGTCAAGAACAAAGGCCAATCTTACATGCAAACTCTGCTACAGCGCAAACATAGGTTGTAATTATAGAGAAATTGGAAGGCCGTCACAATGGCCCGAGGCCAATGCTCTGACTACTAAGTCAATTTTCTCTTGCAATCACCATGCCGCCATTCACAGAGAGATCTCCCCATTCACTTGTGACGATGCACAATCCAAGTGCTAAGCGATCTCGCCCTTGAAAGGTAGCGTTCCAAGACATCCCGATGACACATTGGAACGACAACCGCTGTCGAACCATTCCCAATGTTCTGCCGATCAAGTTGGCACAGAGGCGATCTTAGGGAGCTCCCGTGAATCGATCAGGAAGTGCTTTCGTACCCATCTCTCACAAAAACCAATGTTAGCTGAACAATTTTAGAATCCAAGGCTCGTATCCATCAATATCGTCGGCACTGGGTCTATATTCAAAGGCCACGAAGAGGTTCCGATAAGAGAAGCTCCCCTGCTCGCTTGCACAAACATCCCCAAATGCTAGACGCAAGCTCCCGCCCTTAGCATCACTCTCCAGATCACCGCAATGACACATTGGAATGACAACCACTGTCAAACAACTCCCAAATTTGTGCTGATGGAGTGAGAAAGAAGAGCCAGATTGGGTTGGCCAGCATGGCTCGGCCACCATTTTTCGCCGAGAGCTTTCGATATTAAAACTCCCATGTAGCAGCGATAAGTACACCATGACAAAATTGCTAGAGTGCCGAGCACCCATAGCAAATTTCCATTATACCAAGCAACGCCGGAGTGCTAGACAAGGGCTCACGTTTAGATCAAGTTTTAAAATCACCAAAAAGACATGCCATGGATTGGCAACCGCTGCCTCACCTTTTCCAAAATTGAGTCATCGGAAAACATGATCTAAAGGAGAGCCGAGGAAAAGCACTGAGATCGCTTCATGCCCCTTTCATTGATTCAACATTAGCATACACCGTTTGAAAACCCAACAATCCGATCCGCCTAGACACCAATGTTGAATCAATGAAAGGGGCATGGGAGAGGCTCGCGGCAACAACCGCTCCTATATAAGGTATTAGTGCGAGGCTCGCTCTGCATTAGAAATCTGTGATAGCGCGGACAACTCCCTTAAAAATCCAATTCAATGAAAAACGTGACCAAACAGCCATCCACGACACCGTTTTTGGAGCTCGCCCAGATCGGCTCGGCCAGAATGGCTCGCCCAGATCGGCTCGGCCAGCATGGTGACTTGCTGACTCAGTGAGAGTACGTACTTCGAACTATCAAGAACAAAGGCCAATCTAACATGCAAACTCTGCTACTGCGCAAACATAGGTTGCAATTATAGAGAAATTGCAAGGCCGTCACAATGGCCCGAGGCCAATGCTCTGACTACTAAGTCAATTTTCTCTTGCAATCGCCATGCCGCCGTTCACAGAGAGATCTCCCCATTTACTTGTGACGACGCACAATCCAAGTGCTAGACGTCAGCTCACCCTTGAAACGCCGCATTCCAAGACATCCCGATGACACATTGGAATGACAACCACTGTCGAACCATTCCCAATGCTCTGCCGATCGAGTTGGCACAGAGGCGATCATAGGGAACTCCCGCGTATCGATTGGGAAGTGCTTTCGTACCCATCTCTCACAAAAACCAATGTTAGCTGAACAATTTTATAATCCAAGGCTCGTATCCATCGATATCGTCGGCACTGGGTCTATATTCAAAGGCCACGGAGAGGTTCCGATAAGAGAAGCTCCCCTGCTCGCTTGCACAAACATCCCCAAATGCTAGACGCAAGCTCCCACACTTAGCATCGCTCTCCAGATCACCACAATGACACATTGGAATGACAACCGCTGTCGAACAACTCCCGAATTTGTGCCGATGGAGTGAGAAACGAGAGCCAGATTGGGTCGGCCAGCATGGCTTCGCCACCATTTTTTGCCAAGAGCTTTCGATATTAAAGCTCCCATGTAGCCGCGATAAGTACACCATGACAAATTGCTAGAGCACCGAGCACCCATAGAAAATTGCCATTATACCAAGCAACGCTGGAGTGCTAGACAAGGGCTCACGTTTAGATCAAGTTTTAAAACCACCAAAAACACACGCCATGGATCGGCAACCGCTGCCTCACCTTTTCCAAAATTGAGTCATCGGAAAACATGATCTAAAGGAGAGCCGAGGAAAAGCACTGAGATCGCTTCATGCCCCTTTCATTCATTCAACATCAGCATACACCGTTTAAAAACCCAACAATCCGATCCGCCTAGACACCAATGTTGAATCAATGAAAGGGGCATGGGAGAGGCTCGCGGCAACAACCTCTCCTATATAAGCTATTAGTGCAAGGCTCGCTCTGCATTAGAAATCTGCGATAGCGCGGACAACTCCCTTGAAAATCCAATTCAATGAAAAATGTGACCAAACAGCCATCCACGACACCGTTTTTGGAGCTCGCCTAGATCGGCTCGGCCAAAATTGCTCGCCCAGATCGGCTCGGCCAGCATGGCTCGCCCAGATCGGCTCGGCTAGCATGGTGACTTGCTGACTTGGTGAGAGTACTTCGAACTGTCAAGAACAAAGGCCAATCTAACGTGCAAACTCTGCTACTGCGCAAACATAGGTTGCAATTATAGAGAAATTTCAAGGCTGTCACAATGGCCCGAGGCCAATGCTCTGACTACTAAGTCAATTTTCTCTTGCAATCGCCATGCCACTGTTCACAGAGAGATCTCCCCAATCACTTGTGATGACACACAATCCAAGTGCTAGACGTGAGCTTGCCCTTGAAAGGCCGCATTCCAAGACATCCCGATGACACATTGGAATGACAACCGCTGTCGAACCATTCCCAATGTTGTGCCGATCGAGTTGGCATAGAGGCGATCTTAGGGAACTCCCGCGTATCGATCGGGAAGTGCTTTCGTAACCATCTCTCACAAAAACCAATGTTAGCTGAACAATTTTAGAATCCAAGGCTCGTATCCATCGATATCGTCGGCACTGGGTCTATATTCAAAGGCCACAGAGAGGTTCCGATAAGAGAAGCTCCCCTGCTCACTTGCACAAACATCCCCAAATTCTAGACGCAAGCTCCTGCCCTTAGTATCACTCTCCAGATCACCGCAATGACACATTGGAACGACAACCGCTGTCGAACAACTCCCGAATTTGTGCCGATGGAGTGAGAAAGAAGAGCTAGATCGAGTCGACAAAAATGGCTAAGCCAGATCGGGTCGGCCAGCATGGCTTGGCCACCATTTTTTGCCGAGAGCTTTCGATATTAAAGCTCCCATGTAGCCGCAACAAGTACACCATGACAAATTGCTAGAGCACCGAGCACCGATAGCAAATTGCCATTATACCAAGCAACGCCAGAGTGCTAGACAAGGGCTCACCTTTAGATCAAGTTTTAAAATCACCAAAAACACACACCATGGATCGGAAACCGCTGCCTCACCTTTTCCAAAATTGAGTCATCGGAAAACATGATCTAAAGGAGAGCCGAGGAAAAGCACTAAGATCGCTTCATGCCCCTTTCATTGATTCAACATCAGCATACACCGTTTGAAAACCCAACAATCCGATCCGCCTAGACACCAATGTTGAATCAATGAAAGGGGCATTGGAGAGGCTCGGGGCAACAACCTCTCCTATATAAGCTATTAGTGCGAGGCTCGCTCTGCATTAGAAATCTGCGATAGCACAAACAACTCCCTTAAAAATCCAATTCAATGAAAAATGTCACCAAACAGCCATCCACGACACCGTTTTTGGAGCTCGGCCAGATCGGGTCGGCAAGAATGGCTTGCCCAGATCGGGTCAGCCAGCATGGCTCGCCCAGATCGGCTCGGCCAGCTTGGCTCGGCCGGCATGGCTCACCCAGATCGGCTCGCCCAGATCGGGTCGGCCAGCATGGTGACTTGGTGACTCGGTGAGAGTACTTGGAACCGTCAAGAACAAAGCCCAATCTTACATGCAAACTCTGCTACTGCGCAAACATAGGTTGCAATTATAGAGAAATTGCAAGGCTGTCATAATGGCCCGAGGCCAATGCTCCGACTACTAAGTCAATTTTCTCTTGCAATCGCCATGCTGCCGTTCACAAAGAGATCTCCCCATTCACTTGTGACGATGCACAATCCAAGTGCTAGACGCGAGCTCGCCCTTGAAAGGCTGCGTTCCAAGACATCCTGATGACACATTGGAACGACAACCGCTGTCGAACCATTCCAAATGTTGTACCAATCGAGTTGGCATAGAGGCGACCAAACAGCCATCCATGACACCATTTTTGGAGCTCGGCCAGATCGGCTCGCCCAGATCGGCTCGGCCAGCATGGCTCGGCCAGAACGGCTCGGCCAGCATGGCTCGGCCAGAACGGCTCGCCCAGATCAGCTCACCTAGATTGGCTCGGCCAGTATGGCTCAGCCAGAACGGCTCGCCCAGATTGGCTCAGCCAGCATGGCCTTGCCAGATCGGCTCGGCCAGCATGGCTCAGCCAGAGCGGGTCGCCCAGATCGGCTCGGCCAGAATTGGTCGCCCAGATCGGCTCGGCCAGAATGGCTCACCCAGATCGGCTCGGCCAGCATGGCTTGCCCAGAATGGCTCGGCCAGATCGGGTCGGCCAGAATGGCTCGCCCAGATCGGCTCGGCCAACATGGCTCGGCCAGAACGGCTCAGCCAGATCGGGACGGTGACTTGATGAACGGACTTAGAGATTTGACTTGGTGGGCTGACCTGGTGGGATGACTTGATGAACGCACTTGAAGGGTCGACTTGGTGGGGTGACTCTATAAACGGACCTAAAGAGTTGACTTGGTGAGAGTACTTGGCGGGGTGACTCGATGAAAGGACTTAAAGAGTTGACTTGGTGAGAGTACTTGGTGGGGCGACTTGATGAACGCACTTGAAGAATCGACTTGGTTAGAGTACTTGGTGGGGCGACTTGATGAACAGACTTAAAGAGTCAACTTGGTGAGAGTACCTGGTGGCTTGACTTGATGAGCAGACTTAAAGAGTCAACTTGGTGAGAGTACTTGGCAGGGTGAACTAATGAACGAACATAAAGAGTCGGCTTGGTGGGAGTAATTGGTGGGCTGACCTGGTGGGGTGACTTTATGGATGGACTTAAAGAGTCAACTTGGTTAGATTACTTGTTCTGGTGACTTGATGAACGGACTTCAAGAGTCGACTTGGTGGGGTGACTTGATGAAAGGACTTAAAGGGTCAACTTGGTGAGAGTACTTGGCGGGGCGACTTGATGAACGGACTTAAAGGGTCGACTTGGCGGGGTGACTTGATGAACAGACGTAAAGAGTTGACTTGGTGAGAGTACTTGGTGGGGTGAACTGATGAACGGACTTAAAGAGTCGACTTGGTGGGAGTACTTGGTGGGCCGACTAGATGAACGGATTTATAGAGTCGACTTGGTGAGAGTAGTTGTTCTGGTGACTTGATGAACAAACTTATGGCGGGGTGACTTGATGAAAGGAATTAAAGAGTCAACTTGGTGGGGTGACTCGATGAACGAACTTAGAGGGTCGACTTTGCAGGGTGACTTGATGAACGAACCTAAAGAGTTGACTTGGTGAGAGTACTCGGTGGGGTGACCTGATGAACAGACTTAGAGAGTCGACTTGGTGAGAGTCCTTGGTGGGCCGACCTGGTTGGGTGACTTCGTGAACTGATTTAAAGAGTCGACTTGGTGGGAGTACTTGGTGGGGTGACTTGATGAACGGACTTCAAGGGTCGACTTGGCGAAGTGACTTGATGAATGGTCCTAAAGAGTTGACTTGGTGAGAGTACTTGGTGTGGTGACTTGATGAAAAGACTTAAAGAGTCGAATTGGTGAGAGTACTTGGTGGGGTGACTTGATGAACGCACTTGAAGGGTCGACTTGGTGGGGTGACTTTATGAACGGACTTAAAGAGTTGACGTGGTGAGAGTGCTTGGTGGGGTGACTTGATGAACATAGTTAAACAGTCGACTTGGTGAGAGTAGTTGGTCGGGTGACTTGATGAACGCACTTGAAGAATCGACTTGGTTAGAGTACTTGGTGGGGTGACTCGATGAACAGACTTAAAGATTCGACTTGGTGGGCCGACCTGGCGGGGTGACTTGATGAACGGACTTAGAGAGTCGACTTGGTGAGAGTACTTGGTGGGCTGACCTAGCCGGGTGACTTGATGAACAAACTTAAAGAGTCGACTTGGTGAGAGTACTCGGTGGGCTGAACTGGTCACGTGACTTGATAAACGGACTTAAAGAGTCGACTTGGTGGGCCGACCTGGCTGGGTGACTTGATGAACAAACTTAAAGAGTCGACTTGGTGGGTCGAACTAGCGGGGTGACTTGGTGAGAGTACTTGGTGGGCTGACCTGGCAGGGTGACTTGATGAACGAACTTAGAGAGTCGACTTTGTGAAAGTACTTGGTGGGTCGAACTGGCGGGGTGACTTGATGAATGAACTTAAAGAGTCGACCTGGTGAGAGAACTTGGTGGGCTGAGCTGGCGGGGTGAATTGATGAACGAACCTAAAGAGTCGACTTTGTGAGAGTACTTGGTGGGCCGACCTGGCGGGGTGAGTTGATGACCGAACTTAAAGGGTCGACTTAGTGAGAGTACTTGGTGGGCCGACCTGGCGGGGCGACTTGATGAACGAACTTAAAGAGTCGACTTGGTGAGAGTACTCGGTGGGGTGACCTGATGAACAAACCTAAAGAGTCGACCTGGTGAGAGTGGGCCTAACGGGGCGAGTTGGTGGGGTGACTTGGCGAGTGGTATTAGAGAGCCGACGTGGTGAGGCGACTCGGCGAGTTGGTTCGTTGAGATGACATGGTGAGCTGACTTGGCGAGTCGACCCGGCAAGTGAACTTAAAGAGTCGACTTGGCAACGTACTCGAGTCAACTTGGTGAGGCGACCCGGTGAGCGGGCTCAAAGAGTCAACATGGTGAGGCGACTCATTCAGTCAACATGGTGAGGAAACTCATGGTGAGGAGCTATCCTTGAGGTGACTTGGTGGGCCTACTTGATTAGTCGACTTGGTGAGCCGACCTGACGAGCTGACATAGTGAGCGGGCTCAAAGAGGCGATGACTTGGTGGGGTAACTCGGCAAGCCAACTTATCAAGGCGAGATGGTGAGTCGACTTGGTGAGCTGACTTGGTGAGTGCACTTAAAGAGTCAACTTCGTGAGGTGACTCGGCGAGTTAGCCCACTGATGCGACTTGGGCAGGCCGACCTGGCGAACGAACTTAAAGAGGCGACTTGGGCGGGCTAACCTGGCGAGCGAACTTAAAGAGTTGACTTGGCAACACACTTGAACAATCGACTTGGTGAGCTGACATGGTGAGTGGGCTTAGAGAAGCAACTTGGCGGGGCGACTTGATGAACGGACTTAAAGGGTCGACTTGGCGGGGTGACTTGATGAACAAACCTAAAGAGTTGACTTGGTGAGAGTACTTGGCGGGGTGAACTGATGAATGGACTTAAAGAGTCGACTTGGTGGGAGTACTTGGTGGGCCGACTTGATGAACAAACTTATATAGTCAACTTGGTGAGAGTAGTTGTTCTGGTGACTTGATGAACGGACTTAAAGAGTCGGCTTGGCGGGGTGACTTGATGAAAGGACTTAAATAGTCGACTTGGTCGCGTGACTCGATGAATGAACTTAGAGGGTCGACTTTGCGGGGTGACTTGATGAACGGACCTAAAGAGTTGACTTGGTGAGAGTACTCGGTGGGGTGACCTGATGAACAGACTTAGAGAGTCGACTTGGTGAGAGTCCTTGGTGGGCCGACCTGGTTGGGTGACTTCGTGAACTGACTTAAAGAGTCGACTTGGTGGGAGTACTTGGTGGGGTGACTTGATGAACGAACTTCAAGGGTCAACTTGGCGAGGTGACTTGATGAACGGTCATAAAGAGGTGACTTGGTGAGAGTACTTGGTGTGGTGACTTGATGAAAAGACTTAAAGAGTTGAATTGGTGAGAGTACTTGGTGGGGTGACTTGATGAACGCACTTGAAGGGTCGACTTGGTGGGGTGACTTTATGAACGGACCAAAAGAGTTGACATGGTGAGAGTAGTTGGCCGGGTTACTTGATGAACGAACTTAAAGGGTCAACTTGGTGGGTCAAACTAGCGGGGTGACTTGATGAACAAACTTAGAGAGTCGACTTTGTGAGAGTACTTGGTGGGTCGAACTAGCGGGGTGACTTGATGAACGAACTTAAAGAGTCGACCTGGTGAGAGAACTTGGTGGGCCGAGCTGGCGGGGTGAATTGATGAACGAACCTAAAGAGTTGACTTTGTGAGAGTACTCGGTGGGCTGACCTGGTCATGTGACTTGATGAACGGACTTAAAGAGTCGACTTGGTGGGCCGACTTGGCCAGGTGACTTGATGAATGAACTTAAAGGGTCAACCTGGTGGGTCGAACTAGTGGGGTGACTTGGTGAGAGTACTTGGTGGGCTGACCTGGCAGGGTGACTTGATGAACGAACTTAGAGAGTCGACTTTGTGAGAGTACTTGGTGGGTCGAACTGGCGGGGTGACTTGATGAACGAACTTAAAGAGTCCACCT
This sequence comes from Cupressus sempervirens, assembly GCA_028749045.1. Lineage (NCBI taxonomy): Eukaryota > Viridiplantae > Streptophyta > Pinopsida > Cupressales > Cupressaceae > Cupressus > Cupressus sempervirens. The sequence goes on along the minus strand of CM053784.1, from coordinate 558,464,183 downwards.
AGTGAGAGAACTTGGTGGGCCGAGCTGGCGGGGTGAATTGATGAACGAACCTAAAGAGTCAACTTTGTGAGAGTACTTGGTGGGCCGACCTGGCGGGGTGAGTTGATGACCAAACTTAAAGGGTTGACTTTGTGAGAGTACTTGGTGGGCCGACCTAGCGGGGTGACTTGATGAACGAACTTAAAGAGTCAACTTGGTGAGAGTCCTTGGTGGCTCGACTTTATGAGCAGACTTAAAGAGTCCACTTGGTGAGAGTGGGCCTAACGGGGTGATGTGGTGAGTGGGCCTAACGGGGCGAGTTGTTGGGGCGACTTCGCGAGTGGTATTAGAGAGCCAACGTGGTGAGGCGACTCGGCAAGTTGGTTCGTTGAGATGACATGGTGAGCTGACTTGGCGAGTCGACCCGGCAAGCGAACTTAAAGAGTCGACTTTGCAATGTACTCGAGTCGACTTGGTGAGGCGACCCAGCGAACGGGCTCAAAGAGTCAACATGGTGACGCGACTCATTGAGTCAACATGGTGAGGTGACTCATGGTGAGGAGCTATCCTTGAGGCGACTTGGTGGGCCTACTTGATTAGTCGACTTGGTGAGCCGACCTAACGAGCTGACATGGTGAGCGGGCTTAAAGAGGCGATGACTTGGTGGGGTAACTCGGCAAGCCAACTTATCGAGGCGAGATGGTGAGTCAACTTGGTGATTTGACTTGGTGAGCGCACTTAAAGAGTCAACTTCGTGAGGTGACTCGGCGAGTTAGCCCACTGATGCGACTTGGGCGGGCCAACCTGGCGAACGAAATTAAAGAGGCAACTTGGGCAGGCTGACCTGGCGAGCGAACTTAAAGAGTTGACTTGGCAACGCACTTGAACAATTGACTTGGTGAGCTGACATGGTGAGTGGGCTTAGAGAAGCAACTCGGCGGGGCGACTTGATGAACGAACTTAAAGGGTCGACTTGGCGGGGTGACTTGATGAACGGACCTAAAGAGTTGACTTGGTGAGAGTACTTGGCAGGGTGAACTGATGAACGGACTTAAAGAGTCGACTTGGTGGGAGTACTTGGTGGGCCGACTTGATGAACGGACTTATAGAGTCGACTTGGTGAGAGTAGTTGTTCTGGTGACTTGATGAACGGACTTAAAGAGTCAGCTTGGCGGGGTGACTTGATGAAAGGACTTAAATAGTCGACTTGGTCGGGTGACTCGATGAACGAACTTAGAGGGTTGACATTGCGGGGTGACTTGATGAACGGACCTAAAGAGTTGACTTGGTGAGAGTACTTGGTGGGGTGACCTGATGAACAAACTTAGAGAGTCGACTTGGTGAGAGTCCTTGGTGGGCCGACCTGGTTGGGTGACTTCGTGAACTGACTTAAAGAGTCGACTTGGTGGGAGTACTTGGTGGGGTGACTTGCTGAACGGTCCTAAAGAGTTGACTTGGTGAGAGTACTTGGTGTGGTGACTTGATGAAAAGACTTAAAGAGTCGAATTGGTGAGAGTACTTGGTGGGGTGACTTGATGAACGCACTTGAAGGGTCGACTTGGTGGGGTGACTTTATGAACGGACTTAAATATTTGACTTGGTGGGCCGACCTGGCGGGGTGACTTGATGAACGGACTTAGAGAGTCGACTTGGTGAGAGTACTTGGTGGGCCGACCTGGCCGGGTGACTTGATGAACAAACTTAAAGAGTCGACTTGGTGAGAGTACTCGGTGGGCTGACCTGGTCACGTGACTTGATGAACGGACTTAAAGAGTTGACTTGGTGGGCCGACTTGGCCGGGTTACTTGATGAACGAACTTAAAGGGTCGACTTGGTGGGTCAAACTAGCGGGGTGACTTGGTGAGAGTACTTGGTGGGCTGACCTGGCAGGGTGACTTGATGAACGAACTTAGAGAGTCAACTTTGTGAGAGTACTTGGCGGGTCGAACTGGCGAGGTGACTTGATGAACGAACTTAAAGAGTCGACCTGGTGAGAGAACTTGGTGGGCCGAGCTGGCAGGGTGAATTGATGAACGAACCTAAAGAGTCAACTTTGTGAGAGTACTTGGTGGGCTGACCTGGCGGGGTGAGTTGATGACCGAACTTAAAGGGTTAACTTGGTGAGAGTACTTGGTGGGCCGACCTGGCATGGCGACTTGATGATTGAACTTAAAGAGTCGACTTGGTGAGAGTACTTGGTGGCTCGACTTTATGAGAAGACTTAAAGAGTCCACTTGGTGAGAGTGGGCCTAACGGGGCGAGTTGGTGGGGCGACTTGGCAAGTGGTATTAGAGAGCCGATGTGGTGAGGCGACTCGGCGAGTTGGTTCGTTGAGATGACATGGTGGCCTGACTTGGCGAGTCGACCCGGCGCAAAAACTTAAAGAGTCAACTTGGCAACGTACTCGAGTCGACTTGGTGAGGCGACCCGGCGAGCAGGCTCAAAGAGTCAACATGGTGAGGTGACTCATTGAGTCAACATGGTGAGGCGACTCATGGAGAGGAGCTATCCTTAAGGCGACTTGGTGGGCCTACTTGATTAGTCGACTTGGTGAGCTGACCTGACGAGCTGACACGGTGAGCGGGCTTAAAGAGGCGATGACTTGGTGGGGTAACTTGGCAAGCCAACTTATTGAGGCGAGATGGTGAGTTGACTTGGTGAGCTGACTTGGTGAGTGCACTTAAAGAGTCAACTTCGTGAGGTGACTCGGCGAGTTAGCCCGCTGATGGGACTTGGGCGGGCCGACCTGGAAAACGAACTTAAAGAGGCAACTTGGGCAGGCTTACCTGGCGAGCAAACGTAAAGAGTTGACTTGGCAACGCACTTGAACAATCGACTTGGTGAGTTGACATGGTGAGTGGGCTTAGAGAAGCAACTCGGTGGGGCGACTTGATGAACGGACTTAAAGGGTCGACTTGGCGGGGTGACTTGATGAACAGACCTAAAGAGTTGACTTGGTGAGAGTACTTGGCGGGGTGAACTGATGAACGGACTTAAAGAGTCGACTTGGTGGGAGTACTTGGTGGGCCGACTTGATGAACGGACTTATAGAGTCGACTTGGTGAGAGTAGTTGTTCTGGTGACTTGATGAACGGACTTAAAGAGTCGGCTTGTCGGGGTGACTTGATGAAAGGACTTAAACAGTCGACTTGGTCGGGTGACTCGATGAATGAACTTAGAGGGTCGACTTTGCGCGGTGACTTGATGAACGGACCTAAAGAGTTGACTTGGTGAGAGTACTCGGTGGGGTGACCTGATGAACAGACTTAGAGAGTCGACTTGGTGAGAGTCCTTGGTGGGTCGACCTGGTTGGGTGACTTCGTGAACTGACTTAAAGAGTCGACTTGGTGGGAGTACTTGGTGGGGTGACTTGATGAACGGACTTCAAGGGTCGACTTGGCGAGGTGACTTGATGAACGGTCCTAAAGAGTTAACTTGGTGAGAGTACTTGGTGTGGTGACTTGATGAAAAGACTTAAAGAGTCGAATTGGTGAGAGTACTTGGTGGGGTGACTTGATGAATGCACTTGAAGGGTTGACTTGGTGGGGTGACTTTATGAACAGACTGAAAGAGTTGACATGGTGAGAGTGCTTGGTGGGGTGACTTGATGAACATAGTTAAAGAGTCGACTTGGTGAGAGTAGTTGGTCGGGTGACTTGATGAACGCACTTGAAGAATCGACTTGGTTAGAGTACTTGGTGGGGTGACTTGATGGATGGACTTAAAGATTCGACTTGGTGGGCCGACCTGGCGGGGTGACTTGATGAACGGACTTAGAGAGTCAACTTGGTGAGAGTACATGGTGGGCCGACCTGGCCGGGTGACTTGATGAACAAACTTAAAGAGACGACTTGGTGAGAGTACTCGGTGGGCTGACCTGGTCACGTGACTTGATGAACGGACTTAAAGAGTCAACTTGGTGGGCCGACTTGGCCGGGTGACTTGATGAAAAAACTTAAAGGGTCGACTTGGTGGGTCAAACTAGCGGGGTGACTTGGTGAGAGTACCTGGTGGGCTGACCTGGCAGGGTGACTTGATGAACGAACTTAGAGAGTCCACTTTGTGAGAGTACTTGGTGGGTCGAACTGGCGAGGTGACTTGATGAATGAACTTAAAAAGTCGACTTGGTGAGAGAACTTGGTGGGCCAAGCTGGCGGGGTGAATTGATGAACGAACCTAAAGAGTCAACTTTGTGAGAGTACTTGGTGGGCTGACCTGGCGAGGTGAGTTGATGACCGAACTTAAAGGGTTGACTTGGTGAGAGTACTTGGTGGGCCGACCTGGCGGGGCGACTTGATGAACGAACTTAAAGAGTCAACTTGGTGAGAGTACTTGGTAGCTCGACTTTATGAGCAGACTTAAAGAGTCCACTTGGTGAGAGTGGGCCTAACGGGGTGATGTGGTGAGTGGGCCTAACAGGGCGAGTTGGTGGGGTGACTTGGCGAGTGGTATTAGAGAGCCGACATGGTGAGGCGACTCGACGAGTTGGTTCATTGAGATGACATGGTGAGCTAACTTGGCGAGTTGACCCAGTGAGCAAACTTAAATAGTCGACTTGGCAACGTACTCAAGTCGACTTGGTGAGGCGACCCGGCGAGCGGGCTCAAAGAGTCAACATGGTGAGGTGACTCATTGAGTCAACATGGTGAGGTGACTCATGGTGAGGAGCTATCCTTGAGGTGACTTGGTGGGCCTACTTGATTAGTCGACTTGGTGAGCTGACCTGACGAGCTGACACGGTGAGCGGGCTTAAAGAGGCGACGACTTGGTGGGGTAACTCGGCAACCCAACTTATCGAGGCGAGATGGTGAGTCGACTTGGTGAGCTGACTTGGTGAGCGCACTTAAAGAGTCAACTTTGTGAGGTGACTCGGCGAGTTAGCCCGCTGATGCGACTTGGGTAGGCTGACCTGGCGAACAAACTTAAACAGGCGACTTGGGCGGGCTGACCTGGCGAGCGAACTTAAAGAGTTGACTTGGCAACGTACTTGAACAACCAACTTGGTGAGCTCACATGGTGAGTGGGCTTAGAGAAGCAACTCGGCGGGGCGACTTGATGAATGGACTTAAAGGGTCGACTTGATGTACAGACCTAAAGAGTTGACTTGGTGAGAGTACTTGGCGAGGTGAACTGATGAACGGACTTAAAGAGTCGACTTGGTGGGAGTACTTGGTGGGCCGACTTGATGAACGGACTTACAGAGTCGACTTGGTGAGAGTAGTTGTTCTGGTGACTTGATGAACGGACTTAAAGAGTCGGCTTGGAGGGGTGACTTGATGAAAGGACTTAAACAGTCAACTTGGTCGGGTGACTCGATGAACAAACTTAGAGGGTCAACTTTGCGGGGTGACTTGATGAACGGACCTAAAGAGTTGACTTGGTGAGAGTACTTGGTTGGGTGACTCGATGAAAGGACTTAAAGAGTCGACTTGGTGAGAGTACTTGGTGGCTTGACTTTATGAGCAGACTTAAAGAGTCCACTTGGTGAGAGTGGGCCTAACGGGGCGATGTGGTGAGTGGGCCTAACGGGGCAAGTTGGTGGGGCGACTTGGCGAGTGGTATTAGAGAGCCGACGTGGTGAGGCGACTCGGCGAGTTGGCTCGTTGAGATGACATGGTGAGCTGACTTGGCGAGTCGACCTGGCAAGCGAACTTAAAGAGTCGACTTGGCAACGTACTCAAGTCAACTTGGTGAGGCAACCCGATGAGCAGGCTCAAAGAGTCAACATGGTGAGGTGACTCATTGAGTCAACATGGTGAGGTGACTCATGGTGAGGAGCTATCCTTGAGGCGACTTGGTGGGCATACTTGATTAGTCGACTTGGTGAGCTGACCTGACGAGCTGACACGGTGAGCGAGCTTAAAGAGGCGACGACTTGGTGGGGTAACTTGGCAAGCCAACTTATCGAGGCGAGATGGTGAGTCGACTTGGTGAGCTGACTTGGTGAGCGCACTTAAAGAGTCAACTTCGTGAGGTGACTTGGCGAGTTAGCCTGCTGATGCGACTTGGGTGGGCCAACCTGGCGAACGAACTTAAAGAGGTGACTTGGGCAGGCTGACCTGGTGAGCAAACTTAAAGAGTTGACTTGGCAACGTACTTGAACAATCGACTTGGTGAGCTGACATGGTGAGTGGGCTTAGAGAAGCAACTCGGCGGGGCGACTTGGCAAGCACACCTGCTGGGGCAAGGTGGTAAAACGACTAGGTGATTTGACTTGGTGAGCTGACTTAGGGAGTTGACTTGGTGAGCGAACTTAAGGGGTCGACTTGGTGAGGCAACCTGAATAGTCGACTCGGTGAGGTGACTTGGGGAGCCGACATGGTGAGCAGTCTTAAAGAAGAGGCGACCTGATGGGGCAACCTGGTGAGGCGAGATGGTAAGTCATCTTGGTGAGCCAGCTTGATGAGCTGTGAGTGGACTTAAAGAGTCAATTCTTGATTTGGCAAAGACCATATGGTTAGATGACTTGGTGAGCCGACCTGGCTAGCAAAATTGGCAAGCAAACTTATAGAATCGACTTGCTGTCCCCAGCCAGGATCACACGCCTGGGTCGACCCAACTTGGGTCACCCGACTAGGTCAACCCATCTCCATCGTCCCAGCCTCAGGTGACCCGACTGGGTCGCCATAGTGGGTCGACGAGGGGAAAAAAAAAAAAAAACAAAAAAAATCATGAGAGGCCCTGTACAGCGAAAAGCACTAAATTTTGGGCATTACAAAAAAAAAAAAAAAGTTACCCGCTTTTGGATCACGCACAAGTTTCAGTTCACGTATTGCCGAGCCAACTCGAGGCG
>CM053784.1:558432411-558447411 GCA_028749045.1 Cupressus sempervirens | reverse complement strand
ATGGCAACCGCTGCCAAGTCTCTTCCGTAGTTGCGTCGGTCAAGTGATCAAAGAAGGTGATCTAAGAGAGGGTCCAAGCGTAGGCATTCGTCAGGGGATTCGCGCCGATGGAATAAATTTATGCAATACCCGAGCAACACTGGACAGAGGTGCTAGATGAGGGCTCCCGTTTTAGATCGAGTTTTAAAATCACCGAGTAGACGCAGTGAGGACTGGCAACCGCTGCCAAACCTTTTTCCAAAATTGTGCCATCTGAGTGACAAGAAAACATAATCTAAAGGAGAGTCCAGGAATAGCACCCTCGAGGGTGGGCTTCATGCCCCTCTAATTGATTCAACGTCGGCGTCCACTATTTCAAAATCTGACATATCCATCCGCCCTGACAGCGACATTGAATCAATGAGGGGAGCACGAGAGAGGCTCGCAGAAACAACCTCTCTCGTTGTAGCCGCGATAGGCATGCAAAAAATTTTGCTAGAGCGCCAAGCACCCACCTCATGGCTAGAGACAAGGGCTCGCCATTAGATCAACTTCGAAATCGCTGAACAGACGCGCTGTACAATGGCAACCGCTGCCAAGTCTCTTTCGTAGTTGCGTCAGTCGAGTGATCGAAGAAGGTGATCTAAGAGAGGGTCCAAGCGTAGGCATTCATTGGGGGATTCGTGTTGATGGCTAAAATTTATTCAATACCAAAGCAACACCGAACGGAGGTGCTAGACGAGGGCTCCCGTTTTAGATCGAGTTTTAAAATCACCAAGTAGACGCGGTGAGGGCTGGCAACCGCTGCCAAACCTTTTTTCGAAATTGTGCCAGCTGAGTGACAAGAAAACGTGATCTAAAGGAGAGTCCAGGAATAGCACCCTCGAGGGTGGGCTTCATGCCCCTCTAATTGATTCAACGTCGGCGTCCACCATTTCAAAATTTGACATATCCATCTGCCCTGACAGTGGCGTTGAATCAATGAGGGGGGCATGGGAGAGGCTCGCAGCAACCACCTCTCCCATTGTAGCCGCGATAGGCATGCAAAAAATTTTGCTAGAGCGCCAAGCACCCACCTCATGGCTAGAGACAAGGGCTCGCCATTAGATCAACTTCGAAATTGCTGAACAGACGCGCTATAGAATGGCAACCGCTGCCAAGTCTCTTCCATAGTTGCGTCGGTCGAGTGATCGAAGAAGGTGATCTAAGAGAGTGTCCAAGCATAGGCATTCGTTGGGGGATTCGTGTCGTTGGCATAATTTTATGCAATACCCGAGCAACACCGGACAGAGGTGCTAGGTGAGGGCTCCCATTTTAGATCGAGTTTTAAAATCACCAAGTAGACGCGGTGAGGGATGGCAACCGCTGCCAAACCTTTTTCCGAAATTGTGCCAGCTGAGTGAGAAGAAAACATGATCTAAAGGAGAGTCGAGGAATAGCACATCTAGGGTGGGCTTCATGCCCCTCTAATTGATTCAACGTCGGCGTCCACCATTTGAAAATCCGACATATCCATCCGCCTTGACCCAAGTGCTAGACGCGAGCTTGCCCTTGAAAGAAAGACCACTTTCCAAGACATCCCCCGATGACACATTGGAACGACAACCGCTGTCGAACCATTCCCAATGTTGTGCCGATCGAGTTGGCACAGAGGCGACCTTAGGGAGCTCCCGTGTAGCAATCGAGATGTGCTTTCATACCCATCTCTCACAAAAACCAATCTTAGCTGTGAAAAAATTTCGCCGCAATGACACCATTGGAATGACGACCACTGTCGAATAACTCCCGCATTTGTGCCCCGATGGAGTGAGAAAGAATAGCAACTTTTGGGAGCCGCGCATCGCAAACGGGCTGCTGCTTCATTCCGCTCTTATATATAGATCCGATGTCATTGATTTCATTTGGAATCCGAGGCTGCATTCATCCTTGCTCACACAAGCAATGGCTCTTCTCATCGAATGGCCACGGGGAGCTTCCGATCACAAAGGCTCCCTCTTCACTCGTGACGCGCAGCCCAACTGCTTTCCGAAATTGCATCAGCTGAGTGACAAGAAAACATGATCTAATGGAGAGTCGAGGAATAGCACCTCGAGGGTGGGCTTCATGCCCCTCCAATTGATTCAACGTCGGCGTCCACTGTTTCAAAATCCGACATTTCCATCCGCCTTAACACCGCCATTGAATCAATGAGAGGGGCACGGGAGAGGTTCGCGGCAACAACCTCTCCTATATAAGCTATTAGTGCGAGGCTCACTCTGCATTAGAAATTAGTAAACATGCCGACATCCGCCATAAAAATCCAAATCGTTGAAAATTCTGACCAAACAACCATCCACGACCCAATTTATTATGAGGTCGTCTAAGGAGCAAAAGATTGTCATCGGTTAGGAGATGTGAATTCATGGAGCCAAGGGACTGAAATGGTCATCGAGCTCATCCGATCAACTGGATGAATTTCACCTTGAAGGGGCCCAATCCAAAAGTTCTGGAGGTCATCTCCTGGAACTCTCAAGAACAAGGACCGTCTTACTTGCAAACTCTGCTACTGCACAAACATAGGTTGCAATTAAAGAGAAATTTCCAGGCCATCACAGTGGCCCGAGGCCAATGCTCTGACTAAGTCAATTTTCTCTTGCAATCACCATGCTGCCGTTCACAGAGAGATCTCCCCATTCACTTGCGACGCGACGCACAATCCAAGTGATAGATGCGAGCTCACCCTTGAAAGGCCAGGCCACTTTCCGAGACATCCCCCGATGACACATTGGAACGACAACTGCTGTCGAACCATTCCCAATGTTGTGCCGATCGAGTTGGCATAGAGGTGACCTTAGGGAGCTCCCTCGTAGCAATCAAGATGTGCTTTCATACCCATCTCTCACAAAAACCAATCTTAGCTGTGAACAAATTTAGAATCCAAGGCTCGTATCCATCGATATCGTCGGCACTGGGTCTATATATTCAAAGGCCACGGAGAGGTTCCCATAAGAGAAGCTCCCCTGCTCGCTCGCACAAACATCCCAAATGCTAGACACAAGCTCCCGCCCTTAGCATCACTCTCCAGATTGCCGCAATGACACATTGGAACGACAACCGCTGTCAAACAACTCCCAAATTTGTGCCGATGGAGTGAGAAAGACGAGCAACTTTGGGGAGCTGCGCATGGCAAACGGGCTGCTGCTTCATTCCGCTCTTATATATAGATCCGATGTCATTGATTTCCTTTGGAATCTGAGGCTGCATTCGTCCTTGCTCACACAAGCAATGGCTCTTCTCATCGAATGGTCACGGGGAGCTTCCGATTACAAAGGCTCCCTTGTCACCCGTGATGCGCAGCCCAACTTCTAGATGATGGCTCACCCTTCAGATCGCTGCCCAGGCAACCACCACAATGGCACCATTGGAACGACAACCGCTGTTGAACCATTCCAAAAAATTTTTGCCAAAGAAGTTGTTGCAAAGAGAACGACTCTGGGGAGAGAGCCGTCGCATAGCAAAATCGGGATGGCTTCACGGCAGCTGGATGGGATTTGAATTCATGGAGCCAAGGGAGTGAAATGGTCATCGAGCTCATCCGATCAACTAGATGAATTTCACCTTGAAGGGGCCCAATCCAAAAGTTCCGGAGGTCATCTCCTAGAACTGTCAAGAATAAAGGCCAATCTTACATGCAAACTCTGCTACTGCGCAAACATAGGTTGCAATTATAGAGAAATTGCAAGGCCGTCACAATGGCCCGAGGCCAATGCTCCAACTACTAAGTCAATTTTCTCTTGCAATCACCATGCCACCGTTCATAGAGAGATCTCCCCATTCACTTGTGATGACGCACAATCCAAGTGCTAAGCGATCTCGCCCTTGAAAGGCAGCGTTCCAAGACATCCCGATGACACATTGGAATGACAACCACTATCGCACCATTCCCAATGTTGTGCCGATCGAGTTGGCACAGAGGCGATCTTAGGGAGCTCCCGCGAATCGATCAAGAAGTGCTTTCGTACCCATCTCTCACAAAAACCAATGTTAGTTGAACAATTTTAGAATCCAAGGCTCGTATCCATCGATATCGTCGGCACTGGGTCTATATTCAAAGGCCACGGAGAGGTTCCGATAAGAGAAGCTCCCCTGCTCGCTTGCACAAACATCCCCAAATGCTAGACGCAAGCTCCCGCCCTTAGCATCGCTCTCCAGATCATCGCAATGACACATTGGAATGACAACCGCTATCGAACAACTCCCGAATTTGTGCCGATGGAGTGAGAAAGAAGAGCCAGATCGGGTTGGGCAGCATGGCTCGGCCACCATTTTTCGCCGAGAGCTTTCGATATTAAAACTCCCATGTAGCAGCGATAAGTACACCATGACAAAATTGCTAGAGCGCCGAGCACCCATAGCAAATTGCCATTATACCAAGCAATGTCGGAGTGCTAGACAAGGGCTCACGTTTAGATCAAGTTTTAAAATCACCAAAAAGACACGCCATGGATCGGCAACCGCTGCCTCACCTTTTCCAAAATTGAGTCATCGGAAAACATGATCTAAAGGAGAGCCGAGGAAAAGCACTGAGATCGTCTCATGCCCCTTTCATTCATTCAACATCAGCATACACCATTTGAAAACCCAACAATCTGATCCGCCTAGATACCAATGTTGAATCAATGAAAGGGGCATGGGAGAGGCTCGCGGAAACAACCTCTCCTATATAAGCTATTAGTGCGAGGCTCACTCTACATTAGAAATCTGCGATAGCGCGGACAACTCCCTTAAAAATCCAATTCAATGAAATATGTGACCAAACAGCCATCCACGACACCATTTTTGGAGCTCGCCCAGATCGGCTCGGCCAGAATGGCTCGCCTAGATCGGCTCGGCCAGCATGGTGACTTGCTGACTCAGTGAGAGTACGTACTTCGAACTGTCAAGAACAAAGGCCAATCTAACATGCAAACTCTGCTACTTCGCAAACATAGCTTGCAATTATAGAGAAATTGCAAGGCCATCACAATGGCCCAAGGCCAATGCTCCGACTACTAAGTCAATTTTCTCTTGCAATCGCCATGCCGCTGTTCACAGAGAGATCTCCCCATTCACTTGTGACGACGCACAATCCAAGTGCTAGATGTGAGCTCGCCCTTGAAAGGTCGCATTCCAAGACATCCCGATGACACATTGGAACAACAACCGCTGTCGAACCATTCCCAATGTTGTGCCGATCGAGTTGGCACAGAGGCGATCTTAGGGAACTCCCGCGTATCGATCGGGAAGTGCTTTCGTACCCATCTCTAACAAAAACCAATGTTAGCTGAACAATTTTATAATCCAAGGCTCGTATCCATCGATATCGTCGGCACTGGGTCTATATTCAAAGGCCACGGAGAGGTTCTGATAAGAGAAGCTCCCCTGCTCGCTTGCAAAAACATCCCCAAATGCTAGACGCAAGCTCCCACACTTAGCATCGCTCTCCAGATCACCGCAATGACACATTGGAATGACAACCGCTGTCGAACAACTCCCGAATTTGTGCCGATGGAGTGAGAAATGAGAGCTAGATCGGGTCAGCCAGCATGGCTCAGCCACCATTTTTCGCCGAGAGCTTTCGATATTAAAGCTCCCATGTAGCCGCGATAAGTACACCATGACAAATTGCTAGAGCGCCAAGCACCCATAGCAAATTGCCATTATACCAAGCAACACCGGAGTGCTAGACAAGGGCTCACATTTAGATCAAGTTTTAAAACCACCAAAAACACACGCCATGGATCGGCAACCGCTGCCTCACCTTTTCCAAAATTGAGTCATCAGAAAACATGATCTAAAGGAGAGCCTAGGAAAAGCACTGAGATCGCTTCATGCCCCTTTCATTCATTCAACATCAGCATACACCATTTGAAAACCCAACAATCTGATCCACCTAGACACCAATGTTGAATCAATGAAAGGGGCATGGGAGACGCTGGCGGCAACAACCTCTCCTATATAAGCTATTAGTGCGAGGCTCGCTCTGCATTAGAAATCTGCGATAGTGCGGACAACTCCCTTGAAAATCTAATTCAATGAAAAATGTGACCAAACAGCCATCCACGACACCGTTTTTGGAGCTCGCCCAGATCGGCTCAGCCAGCATGGCTCGCCCAGATCGGCTCGGCCAGCATGGTGACTTGCTGACTTGGTGAGAGTACTTTGAACTGTCAAGAACAAAGGCCAATCTAACGTGCAAACTCTACTACTGCGCAAACATAGGTTGCAATTATAGAGAAATTGCAAGGCCGTCACAATGGCCCGAGGCCAATGCTCTGACTACTAAGTCAATTTTCTCTTGCAATCGCCATGCCGCCGTTCATAGAGAGATCTCCCCAATCACTTGTGATGATGCACAATCCAAGTGCTAGATGCGAGCTCGCCCTTGAAAGGCCGCGTTCCAAGACATCCCAATGACACATTGGAATGACAACCACTGTCGAACCATTCCCAATGTTGTGTCGATCGAGTTGGCACAGAGGCGATCTTAGGGAACTCCCGCGTATTGATCGGGAAGTACTTTCATAACCATCTCTCACAAAAACCAATGTTAGCTGAACAATTTTAGAATCCAAGGCTAATATCCATCGATATCGTCGGCACTGGGTCTATATTCAAAGGCCATGGAGAGGTTTTGATAAGAGAAGCTCCCCTGCTCGCTTGCACAAACATCCCCAAATGCTAGATGCAAGCTCCCACCCTTAGCATCGCTCTCCAGATCACCGCAATGACACATTGGAACGACAACCGCTGTCGAACAACTCCCGAATTTGTGCCGATGGAGTGAGAAAGAAGAGCCAGATCGGGTCGACGAAAATGGCTAAGCCAGATCGGGTCGGCCAGCATGGCTCGGCCACAATTTTTCACCAAGAGCTTTCGATATTAAAGCTCCCATGTAGCCGTGACAAGTACACCATGAAAAATTGCTAGAGCGCCGAGCACCCATTGCAAATTGCCATTATACCAAGCAACGCCGGAGTGCTAGACAAGGGCTCACATTTAGATCAAGTTTTAAAATCACCAAAAACACACGCCATGGATCGGCAACCGCTGCCTCACCTTTTCCAAAATTGAGTCATCGGAAAACATGATCTAAAGGAGAGCCGAGGAAAAGCACTGAGATCGCTTCATGCCCCTTTCATTCATTCAACATCAGCATACACCGTTTGAAAACCCAACAATCCGATCTGCCTAGACATCAATGTTGAATCAATGAAAGGGGCATGGGAGAGGCTCGCGGCAACAACCTCTCCTATATAAGCTATTAGTGTGAGGCTCGCTCTGCATTAGAAATCTGTGATAGCACGGACAACTCCCTTAAAAATCTAATTCAATGAAAAATTTTACCAAACAGCCATCCATGACACCATTTTTGGAGCTTGGCCAGATCGGGTCGGCAAGAATGGCTCGCCCAGATCGGGTCGGCCAGCATGGCTCACCCAGATCGGCTCGGCCAGCTTGGCTCGGCCAGCATGGCTCGCCCAGATCGGCTCGGCTAGCATGGTGACTTGGTGACTCGGTGAGAGTACTTGGAATCATCAAGAACAAAGCCTAATCTTACATGCAAACTCTACTACTGTGCAAACATAGGTTGCAATTATAGAGAAATTGCAAGGCCGTCACAATGGCCCGAGGCCAATGCTCTGACTACTAAGTCAATTTTCTCTTGCAATCGCCATGCCGCCGCTCACAAAGAGATCTCCCCATTCACTTGTGACGACGCACAATCCAAGTGCTAGACGCGAGCTCGCCCTTGAAAGGCCGCGTTCCAAGACATCCCGATGACACATTGGAACGACAACCACTGTCGAACCATTCCCAATGTTGTGCCGATCGAGTTGGCATAGAGGCGACCAAAGAGCCATCCACGACACCATTTTTGGATCTCGGCCAGATCGGCTCGGCCAGAACGGCTCGCCCAGATCAGCTCGGCCAGCATGGCTCGGCCAGAACGGCTCGGCCAGCATGGCTCGGCCAGAATGGCTCGCCCAGATCGGCTCGCCCAGATCAGCTCGGCCAGCATGGCTTGGCCAGAACGGGTCGCCCAGATCGGCTCGGCTAGCATGGCCCGGCCAGAATGGCTCGGCCAGCATGGCTCGGCCAAAACGAGTCACCCAGATCGGCTCGGCCAGAACGGGTCGCCCAGATCGGCTTGGCCAGAATGGCTCGCCCAGATCGGCTCGGCCAGCATGGCTTGCCCAGAACAGCTCGACCAGATCGGGTCGGCCAGAATGGCTCACCCAGATCGGCTCGGCCAGCATGGCTCAGCCAGAACGGCTCGGCCAAATTGGGACGGTGACTTGATGAACGGACTTAGAGATTCAACTTGGTGGGCCGACCTGGCGAGGTGACTTGATGAACGCACTTGAAGGGTCAACTTGGTGGGGTGACTCTATGAACGGACCTAAAGAGTTGACTTGGTGAGAGTACTTGGTGGGGTGACTCGATGAAAGGACTTAAAGAGTCAACTTGGTGAGAGTACTTGGTGGGGCGACTTGATGAACGCACTTGAAGAATCGACTTGGTTAGAGTGCTTGGTGGGGCAACTTGATGAACGGACTCAAAGAGTCGACTTGGTGAGAGTACCTGGTGGCTCGACTTGATGAACAAACTTAAAGAGTCAACTTGGTGAGAGTACTTGGCGGGATAAACTGATGAACGAACATAAAGAGTCAGCTTGGTGGGAGTACTTGGTGGGCTGACCTGGTGGGGTGACTTTATGGATGGACTTAAAGAGTCGACTTGGTTAGATTACTTGTTCTGGTGACTTGATGAACGGACTTCAAGAGTTGACTTGGTGGGGTGACTTGATGAAAGGACTTAAAGGGTCGAATTGGTGAGAGTACTTGGCGGGGCGACTTGATGAATAGACTTAAAGGGTCGACTTGGCGGGGTGACTTGATGAACGGACGTAAAGAGTTGACTTGGTGAGAGTACTTGGCGGGGTGAACTGATGAACGGACTTAAAGAGTCGACTTGGTGGGAGTACTTGGTGGGCCGACTAGATGAACGAACTTATAGAGTCGACTTGGTGAGAGTAGTTGTTCTGGTGACTTGATGAACGGACTTAAAGAGTCAGCTTGGCGGGGTGACTTGATGAAAGGACTTAAAGAGTCGACTTGGTGGGGTGACTCGATGAACGAACTTAGAGGGTCGACTTTGTGGGGTGACTTGATGAACGGACCTAAAGAGTTGACTTGGTGAGAGTACTCGATGGGGTGACCTGATGAACAGACTTAGAGAGTCGACTTGGTGAGAGTCCTTGGTGGGCCGACCTGGTTGGGTGACTTCGTGAACTGACTTAAAGAGTCGACTTGGTGGGAGTACTTGGTGGGGTGACATGATGAACGGACTTCAAGGGTTGACTTGGCGAGGTGACTTGATGAACGGTCCTAAAGAGTTGACTTGGTGAGAGTACTTGGTGTGGTGACTTGATGAAAAGACTTAAAGAGTCGAATTGGTGAGAGTACTTGGTGGGGTGACTTGATGAACGCACTTGAAGGGTTGACTTGGTGGGGTGACTTTATGAACAGACCGAAAGAGTTGATGTGGTGAGAGTGCTTTGTGGGGTGACTTGATGAACATAGTTAAAGAGTCGACTTGGTGAGAGTAGTTGGTCGGGTGACTTGATGAACGCACTTGAAGAATCAACTTGGTTAGAGAACTTGGTGGGGTGACTTGATGAACGGACTTAAAGATTCGACTTGGTGGGCCGACCTAGCGGGGTGACTTGATGAACGGACTTAGAGAGTCGACTTGGTGAGAGTACTTGGTGGGCCGACCTGGCCGGGTGACTTGATGAACAAACTTGAAGAGTCGACTTGGTGAGAGTACTCGGTGGGCTGACCTGGTCACGTGACTTGATGAACGGACTTAAAGAGTTGACTTGGTGGGCCGACTTGGCCGGGTGACTTGATAAACGAACTTAAAGGGTCAACTTGGTGGGTCGAACTAGCGGGGTGACTTGGTGAGAGTACTTGGTGGGCTGACCTGGCAGGGTGACTTGATGAACGAACTTAGAGAGTCGACTTTGTGAGAGTACTTGGTGGGTTGAACTGGCGGGGTGACTTGATGAACAAACTTAAAGAGTCGACCTGGTGAGAGAACTTGGTGGGCCGAGCTGGCAGGGTGAATTGATGAACAAACCTAAAGAGTCGACTTTGTGAGAGTACTTGGTGGGCCGACCTGGCGGGGTGAGTTGATGACCGAACTTAAAGGGTCGACTTGGTGGGAGTACTTGATGGGCCGACCTGGCGGGGCGACTTGATGAACAAACTTAAAGAGTCAACTTGGTGAGAGTACTTGGTGGCTCGCCTTTATGAGCAGACTTAAAGAGTCCACTTGGTGAGAGTGGGCCTAACAGGGCGATGTGGTGAGTGGGCCTAACGGGGCGAGTTGGTGGGGCGACTTGGCGAGTGGTATTAGAGAGCCGACGTGGTGAGGCGACTCGGCGAGTTGGTTCGTTGAAATGACATGGTGAGCTGACTTGGTGAGTCGACCCGGCGAGCGAACTTAAAGAGTTGACTTGGCAACGTACTCGAGCAGACTTGGTGAGGCGACCCGGCGAGCAGGCTCAAAGAGTCAACATGGTGAGGCGACTCATTGAGTCAACATGGTGAGGCGACTCATGGTGAGGAGCTATCCTTGAGGTGACTTGGTGGGCCTACTTGATTAGTTGACTTGGTGAGCCGACCTGACGAGCTGACATGGTGAGCGGGCTTAAAGAGGTGATGACTTGGTGGGGTAACTCGGCAAGCCAACTTATCAAGGCGAGATGGTGAGTCGACTTGGTGAGCTGACTTGGTGAGCGCACTTAAAGAGTCAACTTTGTGAGGTGACTCGGTGAGTTAGCCTGCTGATGCGACTTGGGCGGGCCGACCTGGTGAATGAACTTAAAGAGGCAACTTGGGCGGGCTGACCTGGCGAGCGAACTTAAAGAGTTTACTTGGAAACGCACTTGAACAACTGACTTGGTGAGCTGACATGGTGAGTGGGCTTAGAGAAGCAACTCGGCGGGGCGACTTGATGAACGGACTTAAAGGGTCGACTTGGTAGGGTGACTTGATGAACGGACCTAAAGAGTTGACTTGGTGAGAGTACTTGGCGGGGTGAACTGATGACCAGACTTAAAGAGTCGACTTGGTGGGAGTACTTGGTGGGCCGACTTGATGAACGGACTTATGGAGTCGACTTGGTGAGAGTAGTTGTTCTGGTGACTTGATGAACGGACTTAAAGAGTCGGCTTGGCGGGTTGACTTGATGAAAGGACTTAAAGAGTTGACTTGGTCGGGTGACTCGATGAACGAACTTAGAGGGTCAACTTTGCGGGGTGACTTGATGAACAGACCTAAAGAGTTGACTTGGTGAGAGTACTCGGTGGGGTGACCTGATGAACAGACTTAGAGAGTCGACTTGGTGAGAGTCCTTGGTGGGCCAACCTGGTTGGGTGACTTCGTGAACTGACTTAAAGAGTCGACTTGGTGGGAGTACTTGGTGGGGTGACTTGATGAACGGACTTCAAGGGTCGACAAGGCGAGGTGACTTGATGAACGGTCCTAAAGAGTTGACTTCGTGAGAGTACTTGGTGTGGTGAGAAAAGACTTAAAGAGTCGAATTGGTGAGAGTACTTGGTGGGGTGACTTGATGAATGCACTTGAAGGGTCGACTTGGTGGGGTGACTTTATGAACGGACCTAAAGAGTTGACGTGGTGAGAGTGCTTGGTGGGGTGACTTGATGAACATAGTTAAAGAGTGGACTTGGTGAGAGTAGTTGGTTGGGTGACTTGATGAACGCACTTGAAGAATCGACTTGGTTAGAGTACTTGGTGGGGTGACTTGATGAACGGACTTAAAGATTCGACTTGGTGGGCCGACCTGGCGGGGTGACTTGATGAACAGACTTAGAGAGTCGACTTGGTGAGAGTACTTGGTGGGCCGACCTGGCCGGGTGACTTGATGAACAAACTTAAAGAGTCGACTTGGTGAGAGTACTCGGTGGGCTGACCTGGTCACGTGACTTGATGAACGGACCTAAAGAGTCGACCTGGTGAGAGTACTTGGTGGGCCGACCTAGCGGGGTGACTTGGTGAGCAAACTTAAAGAGTCGACTTGGTGAGAGTAGTTGGTGGGCTGACCTGGCGGGGTGACTTGATGAACGAACTTAAAGAGTCGACCTGGTGGGCCGACTTGGCAGAGTGACTTCATGAACGAACTTAAAGAGTCCACTTGGTGGCCCGACCTGGCGGGTGACTTGATGAACGAACTTAAAGAGTCAACTTGGTGAGATTAATTTGTGGGCTGACCTGGCGGGGTGACTTGATGAATGAACTTAAAGAGTCAACTTGGTGGGGTGACTTGATGAACACACTTGAAGGGTCGACTTGGTGGGGTGACTCTATGAACGGACCTAAAGAGTTGACTTGGTGAGAGTACTTCGTGGGGTGACTCGATGAAATGACTTAAAAAGTCGACCTGGTGAGAGTACTTGGTGGCTCGACTTTATGAGTAGACTTAAAGAGTCCACTTGGTGAGAGTGGGCCTAACGGGGCGATGTGGTGAGTCGGCCTAACGAGGCGAGTTGGTGGGGCGACTTGGCGAGTGGTATTAGAGAGCTGACATGGTGATGCGACTCGGCGAGTTGGTTCGTTGAGATGACATGGTGAGCTGACTTGGCGAGTCGACCCGGTGAGCAAACTTAAAGAGTCAACTTGGCAATGTACTCGAGTCGACTTGGTGAGGCGACCCGGCGAGCGGGCTCAAAGAGTCAACATGGTGAGGCGACTCATTGAGTCAACATGGTGAGGCGACTCATGGTGAGGAGCTATCCTTGAGGCGACTTGGTGGGCCTACTTGATTAGTCGACTTGGTGAGCCGACCTGACGAGCTGACACGGTGAGCGGGCTTAAAGAGGCGACGACTTTGTGGGGTAACTCGGCAAGCCAACTTATCGAGGCGAGATGGTGAGTCGACTTGGTGAGCTGACTTGGTGAGCGCACTTAAAGAGTCAACTTCGTGAGGTGACTCGGTGAGTTAGCCCGCTGATGCAACTTGGGCGGGCCGACCTGGCAAACGAACTTAAAGAGGCAACTTGGGCGGGCTGACCTGGCGAGCGAACTTAAAGAGTTGACTTGGAAACGTACTTGAACAACTGACTTGGTGAGCTGACATGGTGAGTGGGCTTAGAGAAGCAACTCGGCGGGGCGACTTGATGAACGGAATTAAAGGGTCGACTTGATGAACGGACCTAAAGAGTTGACTTGGTGAGAGTACTTGGCGGGGTGAACTGAAGAACGGACTTAAAGAGTCGACTTGGTGGGAGTACTTGGTGGGCCGACTTGATGAACGGACTTATAGAGTCAACTTGGTGAGAGTAGTTGTTCTGGTGACTTGATGAATGGACTTAAAGAGTCAGCTTGGTGGGGTGACTTGATGAAAGGACTTAAACAGTCAACTTGGTCGGGTGACTCGATGAACGAACTTAGAGGGTCGACTTTGCGGGGTGACTTGATGAACGGACCTAAAGAGTTGACTTGTTGAGAGTACTTGGTTGGGTGACTCGATGAAAGGACTTAAAGAGTCGACTTGGTGAGAGTACTTGGTGGCTCGACTTTATGAGCAGACTTAAAGAGTCCACTTGGTGAGAGTGGGCCTAACGGGGCGATGCGGTGAGTGGGCCTAACGGGGCGAGTTTGTGGGGCGACTTGGCGAGTGGTATTAGAGAGCTAACATAGTGAGGCGACTCGGTGAGTTGGTTCGTTGAGATGACATGGTGAGCTAACTTTGCGAGTCGACCTGGCGAGCGAACTTAAAGAGTCGACTTGGCAACGTACTCGAGTCGTCTTGGTGAGGCGACCTGGCGAGCGGGCTCAAAGAGTCAACTCGGTGAGGTGACTTGGGGAGCCGACATGGTGAGCGGTCTTAAAGAAGAGGCGACCTGGTGGGGCAACCTGGTGAGGCGAGATGGTAAGTCATCTTGGTGAGCCGGCTTGACGAGCTATGAGTGGACTTAAAGAGTCAATTCTTGATTTGGCAAAGACCACATGGTTAGATGACTTCGTGAGCCGACCTGGCTAGCAAAATTGGCAAGCAAACTTATAGAATCGACTTGCTGTCCCCAGCCAGGATCGCACGCCTGGGTCGACCCAACTTGGGTCACCCGACTAGGTCAACCCATCTCCGTCGCCCTAGCCTCGGGTGACCCGACTGGCTCGCCAGAGTGGGTCGACAAGGGGAAAAAAAAAAAAAACAAAAAAAATCATGAGAGGCCCTGTACAGCAAAAAGTGCTAAATTTTGGGCATTACAAAAAAAAAAAAAAAACAAGTTACCCGCTTTTGGATCACGCACAAGTTTCAGTTCACGTATTGCCGAGCTGACTCGAGGCATTATGCCTAGCTAGCCGGATTCGAGGTAGGGTAGCCGAAACGATCCGATTTGAGAATTTTCTTTATAAAAATAGATCATGATAGGCCTCGTAAGGCAAAAAAGAATGAAATTTTGGGAGTTAAAAAAAAAAAACGTTACCCGGTTTTGGATCATGCACAGGGCTCGGGTCACGTAGCATCGAGGTACCCTGGGTGACATGATTCGAGCGAAAATTCGACGGTGGCATGAGTCGTGCAAAAACATTGGAGGCCATTAAGGCTCGAGGCGCTTCGAGTCAAGGTTGCCGAGGCGGGTCGGGTTGAAAACTTTGGGTGTTAACCAAAAAGAAAAGTTAACCGCTTTTGGATCATGTACACGGCTCGGGGCACTTAGAATCAAGTCGAGCACGGTGACATGAGTCGTGCAAAAAATTTGGAGACGACTTGAGTCGGGGCATCTGACTCTATTCGAGTTCAAAACTTTGGGACTTGACAAAAAAAAGAAAAAAGAAAAAGTTACCCGATTTTGGATCACGTAAGTGACTCGGGCCACTCAGAATCAAGGCGAGTGCGATTACATGAGTCGAGCAAAAAAAAAAATGGAGGTGGTTAAGGCTCGAGGCAATTCGAGTTGGGGTAGCT
>CM053784.1:558402411-558427411 GCA_028749045.1 Cupressus sempervirens | reverse complement strand
CCACCAGCTCCACCATTGCGATTACCGAATGGGATAATACTCACCGCCACAGATTAATGACCATCATTACCGTCTCGGAATAGATACAAGCACATCGAGCTTCATCTGATCAGCTGGATGAATTTCACCTTGAAGGGGCCCAATCCAAAAGTTCCGGAGGTCATCTCCTGGAACTCTCAAGAACAAGGCCCATCTAACATGCAAACTCTGCTACTGCGCAAACATAGGTTGCAATTAAAGAGAAATTGCAAGGCCGTCACAGAGAGATCTCCCCATTCACTTGTGACGCGACGCACAATCCAAGGGCTAGACGCGAGCTCGCCCTTGAAAGGCCACTTTCCAAGGCATCCCCCGATGACACATTAGAACGACAACCGCTGTCAAACCATTTCCCAATGTTGTGCCGATCGAGTTGGCACAGAGCCGCTAGACGAGGGCTCCCATTTTAGATCGAGTTTAAAAATCACCAAGAAGACGTGGTGAGGGCTGGCAACCGCTGCCAAACCTTTTTCTGAAATTGCGCCAGCTGAGTGACTAGAAAACATGCTTTACGTGATAGGCATGCAAAAAATTTTGCTAGAGCGCCAAGCACCCACCTCATGGCCAGAGACAAGGGCTCGCCATTAGATCAACTTTGAAATCGCTGAACAGACACGCTGTAGAATGGCAACTGCTGCCAAGTCTCTTTCGTAGTTGCGTCGGTCGAGTGATCGAAGAAGGTGATCTAAGAGAGGGTCCAAGCATAGGCATTCGTCGGGGGATTCGCGCCGATGGCATAAATTTATGCAATACCCGAGCAACACTGGACAGAGGTGCTAGACGAGGGCTCTTGTTTTAGATCGAGTTTTAAAATCACCGAGTAGACACGGTGAGTGCTGGCAACCGCTGCCAAACCTTTTTCCGAAATTACGCCATCTGAGTGACAAGAAAACATGATCTAAAGGAGAGTCTAGGAATAGCACCCTCAAGGGTGGGCTTCATGCCCCTCTAATTGATTCAACGTTGGCGTCCACCGTTTCAAAATCTGACATATCCATCCGCCCTGACAGCGGCGTTGAATCAATGAGGGGGCACAGGAGAGGCTCGCGGCAACCACCTCTCCCTTTGTAGCCGCGATAGGCACGCAAAAAATTTTGCTAGAGTGCCAAGCACCCACCTCATGGCTAGAGACAAGGGCTCGCCATTAGATCAACTTCGAAATCGCTGAACAGACGCGCTGTAGAATGGTAACCGCTGCCAAGTCTCTTCCGTAGTTGCGTCAGTTGAGTGATCGAACAAGGTGATCTAAGAGAGGGTCCAAGCGTAGGAATTCGTTGGGGGATTCACGCCGATGGCATAAATTTATGCAATACCCGAGCAACACCGGACGGAGGTGCTAGACGAGGGCTCCCATTTTAGATCGAGTTTTAAAATCACCAAGTAGACGCGGTGAGGGCTGGCAACCGCTACCAAACCTTTTTCCAAAATTGTGCCAGCTGAGTGACAAGAAAATATGATCTAAAGGAGATTCTAGGAATAGCACCCTCGAGGGTGGGCTTCATGCCCCTCTAATTGATTCAACGTCGGCGTCCACCGTTTCAAAATCTGACATATCCATCCGCCCTGACAGCGGTGTTGAATCAATGAGCTGGGAACGGGAGAGGCTCGCGGCAACAACCTCCCCAATTGTAGCCACAATAGGCTCACAAAAAATATTGATAGAGCGCCAAGTACCCACCTCATGGCTATCGACAAGGGCTCGCCATTAGATTAACTTTGAAATCGCAGAATGGACGCGGTGTAGAATGGCAACCGCTGCCAAGTCTCTTCCGTAATTGCGTCGGTCGAGTGATCGAAGAAGGTGATCTAAGAGAGGGTCCAAGCGTGTAGGAATTTGTTGGGGGATTCGTGCCGATGGCAAAAATTTGTGCAATACCCGACCAACACTGAACGGAGGTGCAAGACGAGGGCTCCCATTTTAGATCGAGTTTTAAAATCACCGAGTAGACGCGGTGAGGGGCTGGCAACCGCTGCCAAACCTTTTTCCGAAATTGTGCCAGCTGAGTGACAAGAATACATGATCTAAAGGAGAGTCCAGGAATAGCACCCTCGAGGGTGGGCTTTATGCCCCTCTAATTGATTCAACATCGGCATCCACCGTTTCAAAATCCAAATCCTTTAAAATTCCTACCAAACAGCCATTCACGACCCAATTTTTTATGAGGTTGGCAGAGGAGCAAAAGATTGTCATCGGTTAGGAGATGTGAGTTCATGGAGCCGAGGGACTGAAATGGTCATCGAGCTCATCCGATCAACTGGATGAATTTCACCTTGAAGGGGCCCAATCCAAAAGTTCCGGAGGTCATCTCCTGGAACTCTCGAGAACAAGGCCCATCTTACATGCAAACTCTACTACTGCGCAAACATAGGTTGCAATTAAAGAGAAATTGTGAGGCCGTCACAATGGCCCAAGGCCAATGGCTCCGACTAAGTCAATTTTCTCTTGCAATCACCATGCCGCTATTCACAAAGAGATCTCCCCATTCACTTGTGACGCGATGCACAATCCAAGGTCTAGACACAAGACCGCCCTTGAAGGAAAGACCACTTTCTAAGACATCCCCCAATGACACATTGGAACGTCAACCACTGTCGAACCACTCCTAATGTTGTGCTGATCGAGTTGGCATAGAGGCGACCATAGGGAGCTCCCGTGTAGCAATCGGGATGTGCTTTCGTGCCCATCTCTCACAAAAACCAATGTTATCTGTGGACAAATTTGGAATCCAAGGGCTCGCATCCATCGATATCGTCGGCACTGGGTCTATATATTCAAAGGCCATGGAGAGGTTCCGATAAGAGAAGCTCCCCTGCTCGGTCGCACAAACATATCCCAAATTCTAGACACAAGCTCCTGCCCTTAGCATCGCTCTCTAGATCACCACAATGACACATTGGAATGACAACTGCTGTCGAACAAATCCTAAAATTGTGGCAATGGAGTGAGAAAGAAGAGCAACTTTGGGGAGCCGCACATAGAAAACGGGCTATGCTGCTGCTTCATTCTGCTCTTATATAGATCCAAAATCGTTGATTTCATTTGGAATCCAAGGCTGCATTCGTCCTTGCTCAAACAAGCAATGGCTCTTCTAATCAAATGGCCACGGGGAGCTTCCGATAACAAAGGCTCCCTTGTCACTCGTGATGCTCAGACCAACTGCTAGACGACGGGTCGCCCTTCAGATCGCTGCCCAGGGAACCACCACAATGGCACCATTGGAATGACAACCGCTGCTGAACCATTCTGAAAATTTTGTGCCAAAGAAGTTGTTGTGTAGAGAATGACTCTGGGGAGAGAGCCCTCGCATAGCAAAATCGGGATGGCTTCACGGCCCTCCCAATAGAAACGATGCTGGTGCCAATATTCCAAAAATCTGAATAACGTGTCTTTCATGAACACCAGCACTGATTTCTATTGGGGAGGGTCACCGAGAACTTTTGTTATCAAAGCTCCCATTGTAAGCCGCGATAGGCACACAAAAACTTGCTAGAGCCCCAAGCACCCACCTCATGGCTAGACAAGGGCTCGCCATTAGTAGATCAACTTCAAAATTGCTGAACAGACGTGCTGTGGAATGGCAACCGCTGCCAAGCCTCTTTCGTAATTGTGTCGGTCGAGTGATCAAAGAAGGTGATCTAAGAGAGAGTCCAAGGCTAGGGATTCGTTGGGTGATTTGCGCCGATAGCAAAAAATTATGCAATACCCGAGCAACACCGAACGGAGGTGCTAGACGAGGGCTCCCATTTTAGATCGAGTTTTAAAATCACCAAGTAGATGCGGTGAGGGCTGGCAACCGCTGCCAAACCTTTTTCCGAAATTGTGCCAGCTGAGTGACAAGAAAACATGATCTAAAGGAGAGTCAGGGAATAGCACCCTCGAAGGTGGGCTTCATGCCCCTCTAATTGATTCAACGTCGGCGTCCACCGTTTCAAAATTTGACATATCCATCCGTCCTAACAGCGGCGTTGAATCAATGAGGGGGGCACGGGAGAGGCTCACGGCAACCATGTCTCCCGTTGTAGCCCTGATAGGCACGCAAAAAATTTTTCTAGAGCGCCAAGCACCCACCTCATGGCTCTTCCGTAGTTGCGTCAGTCGAGTGATCGAAGAAGGTGATCTAAGAGAGGGTCCAAGCATAGGAATTCATTGGGAGATTCGCGCCGATGGCATAAATTTATGCAATACCCGAGCAACACCGGACGGAGGTGCTAGACGAGGGCTCCCGTTTTAGATTGAGTTTTAAAATCACCAAGTAGACGTGGTGAGGGCTGGCAACCACTGCCAAACCTTTTTCTGAAACTGCGGCAGCTGAGTGGCAAGAAAACATGATCTAAAGGAGAGTCCAGGAATAGCACCCTCGAGGGTGGGCTTCATGCCCCTCTAATTGATTCAACGTCGGCATCCACCGTTTCAAAATCTGACATATCCATCCGCCCTGACAGCAGCGTTGAATCAGTGAGGGGGGCACGGGAGAGGCTCACGGCAACCACCTCTCCCCTTGTAGCCACAATAGGCACGCAAAAAAATTTTGCTAGAGCACCAAGCACCCACCTCATGGCTAGAGACAAGGGCTCGCCATTAGATCAGCTTCGAAATCGCTGAACAGATGCACTGTAGAATGGCAACCGCTGCCAAGTCTCTTCCGCAGTTGCGTCAGTCGAGTGATCGAAGAAGGTGATCTAAGAGAGGGTCCAAGCGTAGGCATTCATGGGGGGATTCGCACCGATGGCATAAATTTCTGCAATACCCGAGCAACACCGGACGGAGGTGCTAGACGAGGGCTCCCATTTTAGATCGAGTTTTAAAATCACCAAGTAGACGCGGTGAGGGCTGGCAACCGCTGCCAAACCTTTTTCCGAAATTGCGCCAGCTGAGTGACAAGAAAACATGATCTAAAGGAGAGTCCAGGAATAGCACCCTCGAGGGTGGGCTTTCATGCCCCTCTAATTGATTCAACGTCGGCGTCCACCGTTTCAAAATCTGACATATCCATCCGCCCTAACAGCGGCATTGAATCAATGAGGGGGGCACGGGAGAGGCTCGCGGCAACCATGTCTCCCGTTGTAGCCCTGATAGGCACGCAAAAAATTTTGCTAGAGCGCCAAGCACCCACCTCATGGCTCTTCTGTAGTTGCGTCAGTCGAGTGATCGAAGAAGGTGATCTAAGAGAGGGTCCAAGCATAGGAATTCATTGGGAGATTCGCGTCGATGGCATAAATTTATGCAATACCCGAGCAACACCGGACGGAGGTGCTAGACAAGGGCTCCCGTTTTAGATTGAGTTTTAAAATCACCAAGTAGACGTGGTGAGGGCTGGCAACCACTGCCAAACCTTTTTCCGAAACTGCGGCAGCTGAGTGGCAAGAAAACATGATCTAAAGGAGAGTCCAGGAATAGCACCCTCGAGGGTGGGCGTCATGCCCCTCTAATTGATTCAACGTCGGCATCCACCATTTCAAAATCTGACATATCCATCCGCCCTGACAGCGGTGTTGAATCAGTGAGGGGGGCACGGGAGAGGCTCACAGCAACCACCTCTCCCCTTGTAGCCACGATAGGCACGCAAAAAAATTTTGCTAGAGCACCAAGCACCCACCTCATGGCTAGAGACAAGGGCTCTCCATTAGATCAGCTTCAAAATCGCTGAACAGATGCACTGTAGAATGGCAACCGCTGCCAAGTCTCTTCCGCAGTTGCGTCAGTCGAGTGATCGAAGAAGGTGATCTAAGAGAGGGTCCAAGCGTAGGCATTCGTGGGGGGATTCGCGCCGATGGCATAAATTTCTGCAATACCCGAGCAACACCGGACGGAGGTGGTAGACGAGGGCTCCCATTTTAGATCGAGTTTTAAAATCACCAAGTAGACGCGGTGAGGGCTGGCAACCACTGCCAAACCTTTTTCTGAAATTGCGCCAGCTGAGTGACAAGAAAACATGATCTAAAGGAGAGTCCAGGAATAGCACCCTCGAGGGTGGGCTTTCATGCCCCTCTAATTGATTCAACGTCGGCGTCCACCGTTTCAAAATCCGACATATCCATCCACCCTGACAGCGGCATTGAATCAATGAGGGGGGCACGGGAGAGGCTCGCGGCAACCACCTCTCCCCTTGTAGCCGCGATCGGCACGCAAAAAATTTTGCTAGAGCACCAAGCACCCACCTCATGGCTAGAGACAAGGGCTCGCCATTAGATCAACTTTGAAATTGCTGAACAGACACGCTGTATAATGGCAACCGTTGCCAAGTCTCTTCCGTAGGTTCGTCGGTCAAGTGATCGAAGAAGGTGATCTAAGAGAGGGTCCAAGCATAGGCATTCATTGGGGGATTCGCGTCGTTGGCATAATTTTATGCAATACCCGAGCAACACCGGACGGAGGTGCTAGGCGAGGGCTCCCGTTTTAGATCGAGTCTTAAAATCACCAAGTAGACGCGGTGAGGGATGGCAACTGCTGCCAAACCTTTTTCCGAAATTACGCCAGCTGAGTGAGAAGAAAACATGATCTAAAGGAGAGTCGAGGAATAGCACATCCAGGGTGGGCTTTATGCCCCTCTAATTGATTCAACATCGGCGTCCACCGTTTCAAAATCCGACATATCCATCCGCCTTGACACCAGCGTTGAATCAATGAGAGGGGCACGGGAGAGGCTCGCGGCAACCACCTCTCCTATATAAGCTATTAGTGCGAGGCTCGCTCTGCATTAGAAATTAGCAAACACACCGACATCCGCCTTAAAAATCCAAATCCTTTAAAATTCCTACCAAACAGCCATTCACGACCCAATTCTTTATGAGGTCGACAGAGGAGCAAAAGATTGTCATCGGTTACGAGATGTGAGTTCATGGAGCCGAGGGACTGAAATGGTCATCGAGCTCATCCGATCAACTGGATGAATTTCACCTTGAAGGGGCCCAATCCAAAAGTTCTGGAGGTCATCTCCTGGAACTCTCGAGAACAAGGCCCATCTTACATGCAAACTCTGCTACTGCGCAAACATAGGTTGCAATTAAAGAGAAATTGCGAGGCCGTCACAATTGCCCGAGGCCAATGGCTCCGACTAAGTCAATTTTCTCTTGCAATCACATCCCCTGATGACACATTGGAATGACAACCACTGTCGAACCATTCCCAATGCAATCGGGATGTGCTTTCATACCCATCTCTCACAAAAACCAACCTTAGCTGTGAACAAATTTTGCCGCAATGACACCATTGGAACGACGATCGCTGTCGAACAACTCCCGCATTTGTGCCCCGATGGAGTGAGAAAGAATAGCAACTTTGGGGAGCCACGCATCGCAAATGGGTTGCTGCTTCATTCCGCTCTTATATATAGATCCAATGTTGTTGATTTCGTTTGGAATCCGAGGCTGTATTTGTCCTTGCTCACACAAGCAATGGCTCTTCTCATCGAATGGCCACGGGGAGCTTCCGATCAAAAAGGCTCCCTTGTCACTCATGACGCGCAGCCCAACTGCTTTCCGAAATTGCGTCAGTTGAGTGACAAGAAAACATGATCTAATGGAGAGTCGAGGAATAGCACCTCGAGGGTGGGCTTCATGCCCCTCCAATTGATTCAACGTCGGCGTCCACCATTTCAAAATCCAACATTTCCATCCGCCTTGACACTGCCGTTGAATCAATGAGAGGGGCACGGGAGAGGTTTGCGGCAACAACCTCTCCTATATAAGCTATTAGTGCGAGGCTTGCTCTGCATTAGAAATTAGCAAACATGCCGACATCCGCCATAAAAATCCAAATCGTTGAAAATTCTGACCAAACAGCCATCCACGACCCAATTTATTATGAGGTCGTCTAAGGAGCAAAAGATTGTCATCGGTTAGGAGATGTGAATTCATGGAGCCAAGGGACTGAAATGGTCATCGAGCTCATCCGATCAACTGGATGAATTTCACCTTGAAGGGGCCCAATCCAAAAGTTTTGGAGGTCATCTCCTGGAACTCTCAAGAAAGAGGACTGTCTTACTTGCAAACTCGGCTACTGCGCAAACATAGGTTGCAATTAAAGAGAAATTGCCAGGCCATCACAGTGGCCCGAGGCCAATGCTCTGACTAAGTCAATTTTCTCTTGCAATCACCATGCCGCCGTTCATAGAGAGATCTCCCCATTCACTTGCGACACGATGCACAATCCAAGTGATAGACACGAGCTCGCCGTTGAAAGGCCAGGCCACTTTCTGAGACATCCCCCGATGACACATTGGAATGACAACCGCTGTCGAACCATTCCCAATGTTGTGCCGATCGAGTTGGCATAGAGGCGACCTTAGGGAGCTCCCGCGTAGCAATCGGGATGTGCTTTCGTACCCATCTCTCACAAAAACCAATCTTAGCTGTGAACAAATTTAGAATCCAAGGCTCGTATCCATCGATATCGTCGGCACTGGGTCTATATATTCAAAGGCCACGGAGAGGTTCCCATAAGAGAAGCTCCCCTGCTCGCTCGCACAAACATCCCAAATGCTAGACACAAGCTCCCGCCCTTAGCATCGCTCTCCAGATCGCCGCAATGACACATTGGAATGACAACCGCTGTCGAACAACTCCCAAATTTGTGCCGATGGAGTGAGAAAGACGAGAAACTTTGGGGAGCCGCACATGGCAAACGGGCTGCTGCTTCATTCCGCTCTTATATATAGATCCGATGTCGTTGATTTCCTTTGGAATCTGAGGCTGCATTCATCCTTGCTCACACAAGCAATGGCTCTTCTCATCGAATGGTCACGGGGAGCTTCTGATTACAAAGGCTCCCTTGTCACCTGTGATGCGCAGCCCAACTGCTAGATGACGGCTCGCCCTTCAGATCGCTGCCCAGGCAACCACCACAATGGCACCATTGGAACGACAACTGCTGCCGAACCATTCCAAAAAATTTTTGGCAAAGAAGTTGTTGCAAAGAGAACGACTCTGGGGAGAGAGCCCTCGCATAGCAAAATCGGGATGGCTTCATGGCAGCTGGATGGGATTTGAATTCATGGAGCCAAGGGAGTGAAATGGTAATCGAGCTCATCCGATCAACTGGATGAATTTCACCTTGAAGGGGCCCAATCCAAAAGTTCTGGAGGTCATCTCCTGGAACTGTCAAGAACAAAGGCCAATCTTACATGCAAACTCTGCTACTGCGCAAACATAGGTTGCAATTATAGAGAAATTGCAAGGCTATCACAATGGCCCGAGGCCAATGCTCCGACTACTTAGTCAATTTTCTCTTGCAATCACCATGCCGCCGTTCACAGAGAGATCTCCCCATTCACTTGTGACGTTGCACAATCCAAGTGCTAAGCGATCTCGCCCTTGAAAGGCAGCGTTCCAAGACATCCCGATGACACATTGGAATGACAACCACCATCGAACCATTCCCAATGTTGTGCCGATCGAGTTGGCACAGAGGCGATCTTAGGGAGCTCCCGCGAATCGATCAGGAAGTGCTTTCGTACCCATCTCTCACAAAAACTGATGTTAGCTGAACAATTTTAGAATCCAAGGCTCGTATCCATCGATATCGTCGGCACTGGGTCTATATTCAAAGGCCACGGAGAGGTTCCGATAAGAGAAGCTCCCCTGCTCACTTGCACAAACATCCCCAAATGCTAGACTCAAGCTCCCACCCTTAGCATCGCTCTCCAGATCACCGCAATGACACATTGGAATGACAATCGCTATCGAACAACTCCCAAATTTGTGCCGATGGAGTGAGAAAGAAGAGCCAGATCGGGTCGACCAGCATGGCTCGGCCACCATTTTTTGTCGAGAGCTTTCGATATTAAAACTCCCATGTAGCAGCGATAAGTACACCATGACAAAATTGCTAGAGCGCCCAGCACCCATAGAAAATTGCCATTATACCAAGCAACGCCGGAGTGCTAGACAAGGGCTCACGTTTAGATCAAGTTTTAAAATCACCAAAAAGACACGCCATGGATCGGCAACCGCTGCCTCACCTTTTCCAAAATTGAGTCATCAGAAAACATAATCTAAAGGAGAGTCGAGGAAAAGCACTGAGATCGCTTCATGCTGCTTTCACTCATTCAACATCAACATACACCGTTTGAAAACCCAACAATCCGATCCGCCTAGACACCAATGTTGAATCAATGAAAGGGGCATGGGAGAGGCTCGCGGTAACAACCTCTCCTATATAAGCTATTAGTGCGAGGCTCGCTCTGCATTAGAAATCTACGATAGCGCGGACAACTCCTTTAAAAATCCAATTCAATGAAAAATGTGACCAAACAGCCATCCACGACACCGTTTTTGGAGCTCGCCCAGATCGGCTCGGCCAGAATGGGTCGCCCAGATCGGCTCGGCCAGCATGGTGACTTGCTGACTTGGTGAGAGTACGTACTTTGAACTGTCAAGAACAAAGGCCAATCTAACATGCAAACTCTACTACTGCGCAAACATAGCTTGCAATTATAGAGAAATTGCAAGGCCGTCACAATGGCCCGAGGCCAATGCTCCGACTACTAAGTCAATTTTCTCTTGCAATCGCCATGCCGCCGTTCATAGAGAGATCTCCCCATTCACTTGTGATGACGCACAATCCAAGTGCTAGACGCGAGCTTGCTCTTGAAAGGCCGCGTTCCAAGACATCCCGATGACACATTGGAACGACAACCGCTGTCGAACCATTCCCAATGTTGTGTCGATCGAGTTGGCACAGAGGCGATCTTAGGGAACTCCCGCGTATCGATCGGGAAGTGCTTTCATACCCATCTCTCACAAAAACCAATGTTAGCTGAACAATTTTATAATCCAAGGCTCGTATCCATCGATATCATCGGCACTGGGTCTATATTCAAAGGCCACGGAGAGGTTCCGATAAGAGAAGCTCCCCTGCTCGCTTGCACAAACATCCCCAAATGCTAGACGCAAGCTCCCGCACTTAGCATCGCTCTCCAGATCACCGCAATGACAAATTGGTACGACAACCGCTATCGAACAACTCCCGAATTTGTGCCGATGGAGTGAGAAACGAGAGCCAGATCGGGTCGGCCAGCATGGCTCGGCCACCATTTTTTGCCGAGAGCTTTCGATATTAAAGCTCCCATGTAGCCGTGATAAGTACACCATGACAAATTGCTAGAGCGCCGAGCACCCATAGCAAATTGCCATTATACCAAGCAATGCCAGAGTGCTAGACAAGGGCTCACATTTAGATCAAGTTTTAAAACCACCAAAACCACACGCCATGGATCGGCAACCGCTGCCTCACCTTTTCCAAAATTGAGTCATCGGAAAACATGATCTAAAGGAGAGCCGAGGAAAAGCATTGAGATCGCTTCATGCCCCTTTCATTCATTCAACATCAGCATACACCGTTTGAAAACCCAACAATCCGATCTGCCTAGACACCAATGTTGAATCAATGAAAGGGGCATGGGAGAGGCTCGCGGCAACAACCTCTCCTATATAAGCTATTAGTGTGAGGCTCGCTCTGCATTAGAAATCTGCGATAGCGTGGACAACTCCCTTGAAAATCCAATTCAATGAAAAATGTGACCAAATAGCCATCCACGACACCGTTTTTGGAGCTCGCCCAGATCGGCTAGGCCAGAATGGCTCGCCCAGATCGGCTCGGCCAGCATGGCTTGCCCAGATCGGCTCGGCCAGCATGGTGACTTGCTGACTTGGTGAGAGTACTTCGAACTGTCAAGAACAAAGGCCAATCTAACGTGTAAACTCTGCTACTGCGCAAACATAGGTTGCAATTATAGAGAAATGGCAAGTCCATCACAATGGCCTGAGGCCAATGCTCTGACTACTAAGTCAATTTTCTCTTGCAATCGCCATGCCGCAGTTCACAGAGAGATCTCCCCAATCACTTGTGACGACGCACAATCCAAGTGCTAGACGCGAGCTCGCCCTTGAAAGGCCGCGTTCCAAGACATCCCGATGACACATTGGAACGACAACCGCTGTCGAACCATTCCCAATGTTGTGCCGATCGAGTTGGCACAGAGGCGATCTTAGGGAACTCCTGCGTATCGATTAGGAAGTGCTTTTGTAACCATCTCTCACAAAAACCAATGTTAGCTGAACAATTTTAGAATCCAAGGCTCATATCCATCGATATTGTCGGCACTGGGTCTATATTCAAAAGCCACGGAGAGGTTCCGATAAGAGGAGCTCCCCTGCTCGCTTGCACAAACATCCCCAAATGCTAGATGCAAGCTCCCACCCTTAGCATCGCTCTCCAGATCATCACAATGACACATTGGAATGACAACCGCTGTCGAACAACTCCCAAATTTTTTCTGATGGAGTGAGAAAGAAGAGCCAGATCGGGTCGACGAAAATGGCTAAGCCAGATCGGGTCGGCCAGCATGGCTTGGCCACCATTTTTTGCTGAGAGCTTTCGATATTAAAGATCCCATGTAGCCATGAAAAGTACACCATGACAAATTGCTAGAGCGCCGAGCACCCATTGCAAATTGCCATTATACCAAGCAACACCGGAGTGCTAGACAAGGGCTCACGTTTAGATCAAGTTTTAAAATCACCAAAAACACACGCCATGGATCGGCAACCACTGCCTCACCTTTTCCAAAATTGAGTCATCGGAAAACATGATCTAAAGGAGAGCCGAGGAAAAGCACTGAGATCGCTTCATGCCCCTTTCATTGATTCAACATCAGCATACACCGTTTGAAAACCCAACAATCCGATCTGCCTAGACACCAATGTTGAATCAATGAAAGGGGCATGGGAGAGGCTCGCGGCAACAACCTCTCCTATATAAGCTATTAGTGCGAGGCTCGCTCTGCATTAGAAATCTACGATAGCACGGACAACTCCCTTAAAAATCTAATTCAATGAAAAATGTGACCAAACAGCCATCCATGACACCGTTTTTGGAGCTCGGCCAGATCGGGTCGGCAGGAATGGCTCGCCCAAATCGGGTCGGCCAGCATGGCTCGCCCAGATCGGCTCGGCCAGCTTGGCTTGGCCAGCATGGCTCGCCCAGATTGGCTCGCCCAGATCGGGTCGGCCAGCATGGTGACTTGGTGACTCGGTGAGAGTACTTGGAACCGTCAAGAACAAAGCCCAATCTTACATGCAAACTCTGCTACTGCGCAAACATAGGTTGCAATTATAGAGAAATTGCAAGGCCGTCACAATGGCCCTAGGCCAATGCTCTGACTACTAAGTCAATTTTCTCTTGCAATCGCCATGCCGCCATTCACAAAGAGATCTACCCATTCACTTGTGACGATGCACAATCCAAGTGCTAGACGCGACACCATTTTTGGAGCTCGGCCAGATCGGCTCGGCCAGAACGGCTCACCCAGATCGGCTCGGCCAGCATGGCTTGGCCAGAACGGCTCGGCCAGCATGGCTTGGCCAGAACGGCTTGCCCAGATTGACTCAGCCAGCATGGCTCGACCAGAACGGCTCGCCCAGATCGGCTCAGCCAGCATGGCCCGACCAAAACGGCTCGGCCAGCATGGCTCGGCCAGAACGGGTCGCCCAGATTAGCTTGGCCAGAATGGGTCGCCCAGATCGGCTCGGCCAGAATGGCTCGCCTAGATCGGCTCGGCCAGCATGGCTTGCCTAGAACGGCTCGGCCAGATCGGGTCGGCCAGAATGGCTCACCCAGATCAGCTCCGCCAGCATGGCTCGGCCAGAACGGCTCAGCTAGATCGGGACAGTGACATGATGAACGGACTTAGAGATTTGACTTGGTGGGCCGACCTGGCGGGGTGACTTGATGAACGCACTTGAAGGGTCGACTTGGTAGGGTGACTCTATGAACGGACCTAAAGAGTTGACTTGGTGAGAGTACTTGGCGGGGTGAGTCGATGAAAGGACTTAAAGAGTCGACTTGGTGAGAGTACTTGGTGGGGCGACTTGATGAACGCACTTGAAGAATTGACTTGGTTAGAGTACTTGGTGGGGCGACTTGATGAACGAACTCAAAGAGTCGACTTGGTGAGAGTACCTGGTGGCTCGACTTGATGAGCAGACTTAAAGAGTCAACTTGGTAAGAGTACTTGGCGGGGTGATTTGGTGGGAGTACTTGGTGGGCCGACCTGGTGGGGTGACTTTATGGACGGACTTAAAGAGTCGACTTGGTTAGATTACTTGTTCTGGTGACTTGATGAACGGACTTCAAGAGTTGACTTGGTGGGGTGACTTGATGCAAGGACTTAAAGGGTCGACTTGGTGAGAGTACTTGGCGGGGCGACTTGATGAATGGACTTAAAGGGTCGACTTGGCGGGGTGACTTGATGAACGGACGTAAAGAGTTGACTTGGTGAGAGTACTTGGCAGGGTGAACTGATGAACAGACTTAAAGAGTCGACTTGGTGGGAGTACTTGGTGGGCCGACTAGATGAACGAACTTATAGAGTCGACTTGGTGAGAGTAGTTGTTCTGGTGACTTGATGAACAGACTTAAAGAGTCGGCTTGGCGGGGTGACTTGATGAAAGGACTTAAAGAGTCGACTTGGTGGGGTGACTCGATGAACGAACTTAGAGGGTCGACTTTGTGAGGTGACTTGATGAATGGACCTAAAGAGTTGACTTGGTGAGAGTACTCGGTGTGGTGACCTGATGAACAGACTTAGAGAGTCGACTTGGTGAGAGTCCTTGGTGGGCTGACCTGGTCAACTTCAAGGGTCGACTTGGTGAGGTGACTTGATGAACGGTCCTAAAGAGTTGACTTGGTGAGAGTACTTGGTGTGGTGACTTGACGAAAAGACTTAAAGAGTCGAATTGGTGAGAGTACTTGGTGGGGTGACTTGATGAACGCACTTGAAGGGTCGACTTGGTGGGGTGACTTTATGAACGGACCGAAAGAGTTGACGTGGTGAGAGTGCTTGGTGGGGTGACTTGATGAACATAGTTAAACAGTCGACTTGGTGAGAGTAGTTGGTCGGGTGACTTGATGAATGCACTTGAAGAATTGACTCGGTTAGAGTACTTGGTGGGGTGACTTGATGAACGGACTTAAAGATTCGACCTGGTGGGCCGACCTGGCAGGGTGACTTGATGAACGGACTTAGAGAGTCGACTTGGTGAGAGTACTTGGTTGGCCGACCTGGCCGGGTGACTTGATGAACAAACTTAAAGAGTCGACTTGGTGAGAGTACTCGGTGGGCTGACCTGGTCACGTGACTTGATGAACGGACTTAAAGAGTCGACTTGGTGGGCTGACTTGGTCGGGTGACTTGATGAACGAACTTAAAGGGTTGACTTGGTGGGTCAAACTAGCAGGGTGACTTGGTGAGAGTACTTGGTGGGCTGACCTGGCAGGGTGACTTGATGAACGAACTTAGAGAATCGACTTTGTGAGAGTACTTGGTGGGTCGAACTGGAGGGGTGACTTGATGAACGAACTTAAAGAGTCGACCTGGTGAGAGAACTTGGTGGGCCGAGTTGGCGGGGTGAATTGATGAACGAACCTAAAGAGTCAACTTTGTGAGAGTACTTGGTGGGCCGACCTGGCGGGGTGAGTTGATGACCAAACTTAAATGGTCGACTTGGTGAGAGTACTTGGTGGGCCGACCTGGCGGGGCGACTTGATCAACGAACTTAAAGAGTCGACTTGGTGAGAGTACTTGGTGGCTCGACTTTATGAGCAGACTTAAAGAGTCCACTTGGTGAGAGTGGGCCTAATGGGGCGATGTGGTGAGTGGGCCTAACGGGGCAAGTTGGTGGGGCGACTTGGCGAGTGGTATTAGAGAGCCGACGTGGTGAGGCGACTCGGCGAGTTGGTTCATTGAGATGACATGGTGAGCTGACTTGGTGAGTCGACCCGGTGAGCAAACTTAAAGAGTTGACTTGGCAATGTACTCGAGTCGACTTGGTGAGGCGACCCGACGAGCGGGCTCAAAGAGTCAACATGGTGAGGCGACTCATTGATTCAACATGGTGAGGCGACTCATGGTGAGGAGCTATCCTTGAGGTGACTTGGTGGGCCTACTTGATTAGTCGACTTGGTGAGCCGACCTGACGAGCTGACACGGTGAGCAGGCTTAAAGAGGCGACGACTTGGTGGGGTAACTCGGCAAGCCAACTTATCGAGGTGAGATGGTGAGTCGACTTGGTGATCTGACTTGGTGAGCACACTTAAAGAGTCAACTTCATGAGGTGACTCGGCGAGTTAGCCCGCTGATGCGACTTGGGCGGGCTGACCTGGCGAACGAACTTAAAGAGGCGACTTGGGCGGGCTGACCTGGCGAGAAAACTTAAAGAGTTGACTTGGCAACGCACGTGAACAATCGACTTGGTGAGCTGACATGGTGAGTGGGCTTAGAGAAGCAACTCGGCGGGGTGACTTGATGAACAGACTTAAAGGGTCGACTTGGCGGGGTGACTTGATGAACGGACCTAAAGAGTTGACTTGGTGAGAGTACTTGGCAGGGTGAACTGATGAACAGACTTAAAGAGTCGACTTGGTGGGAGTACTTGGTGGGCCGACTTGATGAACGGACTTATAGAGTTGGCTTGGTGAGAGTAGTTTTTCTGGTGACTTGATGAACAGACTTAAAGAGTCGGCTTGGCGGGGTGACTTGATGAAAGGACTTAAAGAGTCGACTTGGTCGGGTGACTCGATGAACGAACTTAGAGGGTCAACTTTGCGGGGTGACTTGATGAACGGACCTAAAGAGTTGACTTGGTGAGAGTTCTCGATGGGGTGACCTAATGAACAGACTTAGAGAGTCGACTTGGTGAGAGTCCTTGGTGGGCCGACCTGGTTGGGTGACTTCGTGAACTGACTTAAAGAGTCGACTTGGTGGGAGTACTTGGTGGGGTGACTTGATGAATAGACTTCAAGGGTCGACTTGGCAAGGTGACTTGATGAACGGTCCGAAAGAGTTGACGTGGTGAGAGTGCTTGGTGGGTTGACTTGATGAACATAGTTAAAGAGTCAACTTGGTGAGAGTAGTTGGTCGGGTGACTTGATGAACGCACTTGAAGAATCGACTTGGTTAGAGTACTTGGTGGGGTGACTTGATGAACGGACTTAAAGATTTGACTTGGTGGGCCGACCTGGCGGGGTGACTTGATGAACAGACATAGAGAGTCGAATTGGTGAGAGTACTTGGTGGGCCGACCTGGCCGGGTGACTTGATGAACAAACTTAAAGAGTCGACTTGGTGAGAGTACTCGGTGGGCTGACCTGGTCACGTGACTTGATGAACGGACTTAAAGAGTCGACTTGGTGGGCCGACTTGGCCGGGTGACTTGATGAACGAACTTAAAGGGTCGACTTGGTGGGTTGAACTAGCGGGGTGACTTGGTGAGCGTACTTGGTGGGCTGACCTAGTAGGGTAACTTGATGAACGAACTTAGAGAGTCGACTTTGTGAGAGTACTTGGTGGGTCGAACTGGCGGGGTGACTTGATGAACGAACTTAAAGAGTTGACCTGGTGAGAGAACTTGGTGGGCCGAGCTGGCGGGGTGAATTGATGAATGAACCTAAAGAGTCAACTTTGTGAGAGTACTTGGTGGGCCGACCTGGCGGGGTGAGTTGATGACCGAACTTAAAGGGTCAACTTGGTGAGAGTACTTGGTGGGCCGACCTGGTGGGGCAACTTGATGAATGAACTTAAAGATTCGACTTGGTGAGAGTACTTGGTGGCTTGACTTTATGAGCACACTTAAAGAGTCCACTTGGTGAGAGTAGGCCTAACAGGGCGATGTGGTGAGTTGGCCTAACGGGGCGAGTTGGTGGGGCGACTTGGCGAGTGGTATTAGAGAGCCGACGTGGTGAGGCGACTCGGCGAGTTGGTTCATTGAGATGACATGGTGAGCTGACTTGGCGAGTCGACCCGGCGAGCAAACTTAAAGAGTCGACTTGGCAACGTACTCGAGTCAACTTGGTGAGGCGACCCGGCGAGCGGGCTCAAAGAGTCAACATGGTGAGGCGACTCATTGAGTCAACATGGTGAGGCGACTCATGGTGAGGAGCTATCCTTGAGGCAACTTGGTGGGCCTACTTGATTAGTCGACTTGGTGAGCCAACCTGATGAGCTGACACGGTGAGCGGGCTTAAAGAGGCGACGACTTGGTGGGGTAACTCGGCAAGCCAAATTATCGAGGTGAGATGGTGAGTCGACTTGGTGAGCTGACTTGGTGAGCGCACTTAAAGAGTCAACTTTGTGAGGTGACTCAGCGAGTTAGCCCGCTGATGGGACTTGGGTGGGCCAACCTAGCGAACGAACTTAAAGAGGTGACTTGGGCGGGCTGACCTGGCGAGTGAACTTAAAGAGTTGACTTGGCAACGCACTTGAACAATCGACTTGGTGGGAGTACTTGGTGGGCTGACTTGATGAACGGACTTATAGAGTTGACTTGGTGAGAGTAGTTGTTCTGGTGACTTGATGAACGGACTTAAAGAGTCGGCTTGGCGGGGTGACTTGATGAAAGGACTCAAAGAGTCAACTTGGTCGGGTGACTCGATGAACAAACTAAGAGGGTCGACTTTGCGGGGTGACTTGATGAACGGACCTAAAGAGTTGACTTGGTGAGAGTACTCGGTGGGGTGACCTGATGAACAGACTTAGAGAGTCGACTTGGTGAGAGTCCTTGGTGGGCTGACCTGGTTGGGTGACTTCATGAACTGACTTAAAGAGTCGACTTGGTGGGAGTACTTGGTGGGGTGACTTGATGAACGGACTTCAAGGGTCGACTTGGCGAGGTGACTTGATGAACAATCCTAAAGAGTTGACTTGGTGAGAGTACTTGGTGTGGTGACTTGATGAAAAGACTTAAAGAGTCGAATTGGTGAGATTACTTGGTGGGGTGACTTGATGAATGCACTTGAAGGGTCGACTTGGTGGGGTGACTTTATGAACAGACCGAAAGAGTTGACGTGGTGAGAGTGCTTGGTGGGGTGACTTGATGAACATAGTTAAAGAGTCAACTTGGTGAGAGTAGTTGGTCTGGTGACTTGATGAACGCACTTGAAGAATCGACTTGGTTAGAGTACTTGGTGGGGTGACTTGATGAACGGACTTAAAGATTTGACTTGGTGGGCCGACCTGGCGGGGTGACTTGATGAACGGACTTAGAGAGTCAACTTGGTGAGAGTACTTGGTGGGCCGACCTGGCCGGGTGACTTGATGAACAAACTTAAAGAGTCGACTTGGTGAGAGTACTCGGTGGGCTGACCTGGTCACGTGACTTGATGAACGGACTTAAAGAGTCGACTTGGTGGGCCGACTTGGCCGGGTGACTTGATGAACGAACTTAAAGGGTCGACTTGGTGGGTCGAACTAGCGGGGTGACTTGGTGAGAGTACTTGGTGGGCTGACCTGGCAGGGTGACTTGATGAACGAACTTAGAGAGTCGACTTTGTGAGAGTACTTGGTGGGTCGAACTGGCGGGGTGAC
This sequence comes from Cupressus sempervirens, assembly GCA_028749045.1. NCBI lineage: Eukaryota > Viridiplantae > Streptophyta > Pinopsida > Cupressales > Cupressaceae > Cupressus > Cupressus sempervirens. Next base: position 558,408,011 of record CM053784.1, on the reverse strand, counting down.
TTGATGAACGAACTTAAAGAGTTGACTTGGTGAGAGAACTTGGTGGGCCGAGCTGGCGGGGTGAATTGATGAACAAACCTAAAGATTCGACTTTGTGAGAGTACTTGGTGGGCCGACCTGGCGGGGTGAGTTGATGACCGAACTTAAAGGGTCAACTTGGTGAGAGTACTTGGTGGGCCGACCTGGCAGGGTGACTTGATGAACGAACTTAAAGAGTCGACTTGGTGAGAGTACTTGGTGGCTCGAATTTATGAGAAGACTTAAAGAGTCCACTTGGTGAGAGTGGGCCTAACGGGGCAATGTGGTGAGTGGGCCTAACGGGGCGAGTTGGTGGGGCAACTTGGCAAGTGGTATTAGAGAGCTGACGTGGTGAGGCGACTCGGCGAGTTGGTTTGTCGAGATGACATGGTGAGCTGACTTGGCGAGTTGACCCAACGAGCGAACTTAAAGAGTCGACTTGGCAACGTACTCGAGTCGACTTGGTGAGGTGACCCGATGAGCGGGCTCAAAGAGTCAACATGGTGAGGCGACTCATTGAGTCAACATGGTGAGGCGACTCATGGTGAGGAGCTATCCTTGAGGTGACTTGGTGGGCCTACTTGATTAGTCGACTTGGTGAGCCGACCTGACGAGCTGACACGGTGAGCAGGCTTAAAGAGGCGATGACTTGGTGGGGTAACTCGGCAAGCCAACTTATCGAGGCGAGATGGTGAGTTGACTTGGTGAGTTGACTTGGTGAGCGCACTTAAAGAGTCAAGTTCGTGAGGTGACTCGGCAAGTTAGCCCGCTGATGCGACTTGGCGGGCCGACCTGGCGAACGAACTTAAAGAGGCGACTTGGGCGGGCTAACCTGGTGAGCGAACTTAAAGAGTTGACTTGGCAACGCACTTGAACAATCGACTTGGTGAGCTGACATGGTGAGTGGGCTTAGAGAAGCAACTCGGTGGGGCGACTTGATGAACGGACTTAAAGGGTCGACTTGGCGGGGTGACTTGATGAACGGACCTAAAGAGTTGACTTGGTGAGAGTACTTGGCGGGGTGAACTGATGAACGAACTTAAAGAGTCGACTTGGTGGGAGTACTTGGTGGGCCGACTTGATGAACGGACTTATAGAGTCGACTTGGTGAGAGTAGTTGTTCTGGTGACTTGATGAACGGACTTAAAGAGTCAGCTTGGCGGGGTGACTTGATGAAAGGACTTAAACAGTCGACTTGGTCGGGTGACTCGATGAACGAGCTTAGAGGGTCGACTTTATGGGGTGACTTGACGAACGGACCTAAAGAGTTGACTTGGTGAGAGTACTCGGTGGGGTGACCTGATGAACAGACTTAGAGAGTCGACTTGGTGAGAGTCCTTGGTGGGCCGACCTGGTTGGGTGACTTCATGAACTAACTTAAAGAGTCGACTTGGTGGGAGTACTTGGTGGGGTGACTTGATGAACAGACTTCAAGGGTCGACTTGGCGAGGTGACTTGATGAACGGTCCTAAAGAGTTGACTTGGTGAGAGTACTTGGTGTGGTGACTTGAGGAAAAGACTTAAAGAGTCAAATTGGTGAGAGTACTTGGTGGGGTGACTTGATGAACACAATTGAAGGGTCAACTTGGTGGGGTGACTTTATGAACGGACCGAAAGAGTTGACGTGGTGAGAGTGCTTGGTGGGGTGATTTGATGAACATAGTTAAAGAGTCGACTTGGTGAGAGTAGTTGGTCGGGTGACTTGATGAACGCACTTGAAGAATCCACTTGGTTAGAGTACTTGGTGGGGTGACTTGATGAACGGACTTAAAGATTCGACTTGGTGGGCTGACCTGGCGGGGTGACTTGATGAACGGACTTAGAGAGTCGACTTGGTGAGAGTACTTGGTGGGCCGACCTAGCCGGGTGACTTGATGAACAAACTTAAAGAGTCAACTTGGTGAGAGTACTCGGTGGGCTGACCTGGTCACGTGACTTGATGAACGGACTTAAAGAGTCGACTTGGTGGGTCAACTTGGCCGGGTGACTTGATGAACAAACTTAAAGGGTCAACTTGGTGGGTCGAACTAGCGGGGTGACTTGGTGAGAGTACTTGGTGGGCTGACCTAGCAGGGTGACTTGATGAACGAACTTAGAGAGTCAACTTTGTGAGAGTACTTGGTGGGTCCAACTGGCGGGGTGACTTGATGAACGAACTTAAAGAGTCGATCTGGTGAGAGAACTTGGTGGGCCGAGCTGGCAGGGTGAATTGATGAATGAACCTAAAGAGTCGACTTTGTGAGAGTACTTGGTGGGCCGACCTAGCGGGGTGAGTTGATGACCAAACTTAAAGGGTCGACTTGGTGAGAGTACTTGGTGGGCCGACCTGGCGGGGTGACTTGATGAACGAACTTAAAGAGTCGACTTGGTGAGAGTACTTGGTGGCTCGACTTTATGAGAAGACTTAAAGAGTCCACTTGGTGAGAGTGGGCCTAACGGGGCAATTTGGTGAGTGGGCCTAACGGGGTGAGTTGGGGGGCGACTTGGTGAGTGGTATTAGAGAGCTGACGTAGTGAGGCGACTCGGCGAGTTGGTTCGTTGAGATGACACGGTGAGCTGACTTGGCGAGTCGACCCGGCGAGCAAACTTAAAGAGTCGACTTGGCAACGTACTCGAGTCGACTTGGTGAGGCGACCCGGCGAGCGGGCTCAAAGAGTCTACATGGTGAGGCGACTCATTGAGTCAACATGGTGAGGTGAGTCATGGTGAGGAGCTATCCTTGAGGCGACTTGGTGGGCCTACTTGATTAGTCGACTTGGTGAGCCAATTTGACGAGCTGACACGGTGAGTGGGCTTAAAGAGGCGATGACTTGGTGGGGTAACTCGGCAAGCCAACTTATCGAGGTGAGATGGTGAGTCGACTTGGTGAGCTCACTTGGTGAGTGCACTTAAAGAGTCAACTTCGTGAGGTGACTCGGCGAGTTAGCCCGCTGATGCGACTTGGGCGGGCCGACCTGGCGAACGAACTTAAAGAGGCGACTTGGGCGGGCTGACCTGGTGAGTGAACTTAAAGAGTTGACTTGGCAACGCACTTGAACAATCGACTTGGTGAGCTGACATGGTGAGTGGGCTTAGAGAAGCAACTCGGAAGGGCGACTTGATGAACGAACTTAAAGGGTCGACTTGGTGGGGTGACTTGATGAACGGACCTAAAGAGTTGACTTGGTGAGAGTACTTGGCAGGGTGAACTGATGAACGGACTTAAAGAGTTGACTTGGTGGGAGTACTTGGTGGGCCGACTTGATGAACGGACTTATAGAGTCGACTTGGTGAGAGTAGTTGTTCTGGTGACTTGATGAACGGACTTAAAGAGTCAGCTTGGCGGGGTGACTTGATGAAAGGACTTAAATAGTCGACTTGGTCAGGTGACTTGATGAACGAACTTAGAGGGTCGACTTTGCGGGGTGACTTGATGAACAGACCTAAAGAGTTGACTTGGTGAGAGTACTCGGTGGGGTGACCTGATGAACAGACTTAGAGAGTCGACTTGGTGAGAGTCCTTGGTGGGCCGACCTGGTTGGGTGACTTTGTGAACTGAATTAAAGAGTTGACTTGGTGAGAGTACTTGGTGTGGTGACTTGACGAAAAGACTTAAAGAGTTGAATTGGTGAGAGTACTTGGTGGGGTGACTTGATGAACGCAATTGATGGGTCAACTTGGTGGGGTGACTTTATGAACGGACCGAAAGAGTTGACATGGTGAGAGTGCTTTGTGGGGTGACTTGATGAACATAGTTAAAGAGTAGACTTGGTGAGAGTAGTTGGTCGGGTGACTTGATGAATGCACTTGAAGAATCGACTTGGTTAGAGTACTTGGTGGGGTGACTTGATGAACGGACTTAAAGATTCGACTTGGTGGGCCGACCTAGCAGGGTGACTTGATGAACAAACTTAGAGAGTCGACTTGGTGAGAGTACTTGGTGGGCCGATCTGGCCGGGTGACTTGATGAACAAACTTAAAGAGTCGACTTGGTGAGAGTACTCGGTGGGCTGACCTGGTCACATGACTTGATGAACGGACTTAAAGAGTCAACTTGGTGGGCCAACTTGGCCGGGTGACTTGATGAACGAACTTAAAGGGTCGACTTGGTGGGTCAAACTAGCGGGGTGACTTGGTGAGAGTACTTGGTGGGCTGACCCGGTAGGGTGACTTGATGAACGAACTTAGAGAGTCGACTTTGTGAGAGTACTTGGTGGGTCGAACTAGCGAGGTGACTTGATGAACGAACTTAAAGAGTCAACCTGGTGAGAGAACTTGGTGGGCCGAGCTGGCAGGGTGAATTGATGAACGAACCTAAAGAGTCAACTTTGTGAGAGTACTTGGTGGGCCGACCTGGTGGGGTGAGTTGATGACCGAACTTAAAGGGTCAACTTGGTGAGAGTACTTGGTGGGCCGACCTGGCGGGGTGACTTGATGAACGAACTTAAAGAGTCAACTTGGTGAGAGTACTTGGTGGCTTGACTTTATGAGCAGACTTAAAGAGTCCACTTGGTGAGAGTGGGCCTAACGGGGCGATGTGGTGAGTGGGCCTAACGGGGCGAGTTGGTGGGGCAACTTGGCGAGTGGTATTAGAGAGCCGACGTGGTGAGGCGACTCGGTGAGTTGGTTCGTTGAGATGACATGGTGAGCTTACTTGGCGAGTCGACCCGGCGAGCGAACTTAAAGAGTCGACTTGGCAACGTACTCGAGTTGACTTGGTGAGGCGACCCGGCGAGCGGGCTCAAAGAATCAACATGGTGAGGAGACTCATTGAGTCAACATGGTGAGGCGACTCATGGTGAGGAGCTATCCTTGAGGCGACTTGGTGGGCCTACTTGATTAGTCAACTTGGTGAGCCGACCTGACGAGTTGACACGGTGAGCGAGCTTAAAGAGGCGACGAATTGGTGGGGTAACTCGGCAAGCCAACTTATCGAGGCGAGATGGTGAGTCGACGTGGTGAGCTGACTTGGTGAGCGCACTTGAAGAGTCAACTTCGTGAGGTGACTCGGCGAGTTAGCCCGCTGATGCGACTTGGGCGGGCCAACCTGGCGAACGAACTTAAAGAGGCGACTTGGGTGGGCTGACCTGGCGAGCAAACTTAAAGAGTTGACTTGGAAACGCACTTGAACAACCGACTTGGTGAGCTAACATGGTGAGTGGGCTTAGAGAAGCAACTCAGCGGGGCCACTTGATGAACGGACTTAAAGGGTCGACTTGGCGGGGTGACTTGATGAATGGACCTAAAGAGTTGACTTGGTGAGAGTACTTGGCGGGGTGAACTGATGAACGAACTTAAAGAGTTGACTTGGTGGGAGTACTTGGTGGGCCGACTTGATGAACGAACTTATAGAGTCGACTTGGTGAGAGTAGTTGTTCTGGTGACTTGATGAATGGACTTAAAGAGTTGGCTTGGCGGGGTGACTTGATGAAAGGACTTAAAGAGTCGACTTGGTCGGGTGACTCGATGAATGAACTTAGAGGGTCGACTTTGCGGGGTGACTTGATGAACGGACCTAAAGAGTTGACTTGGTGAGAGTACTCGGTGGGGTGACCTGATGAACAGACTTAGAGAGTCGACTTGGTGAGAGTCCTTGGTGGGCC
>CM053784.1:558357411-558397411 GCA_028749045.1 Cupressus sempervirens | reverse complement strand
GCTGGGCTCTTCCCGGTTCGCTCGCCGTTACTAGGGGAATCCTGGTAATTTTCTTTTCGTCTGCTTATTGATATGCTTAAACTTAGCGGGTACTCACACCTGACTTTGGGACGCGGTAGAGATGCAGCAATGCCCGCACTGCGGCAGGCCGCTGAGCCCAGAATAAAGTTCCTCGCGAGGAATCGTTCGATCGGCACAAACCAACACCGGCCTTTGCGAGCCATCGCTCGTCGCGACGGATCGACGGACCTCGTGCTCATTTCAGCCGACCGTGTGCCACTTGCGAACACGGACGGCCATCTCCACTCCTCGCCGGGGAGGGCAAAATTTTGCAGTGCAACGCCCAAGCAGACGTGCCCTTGGCCGAGGCCTCAGGAGCAACTTGCGTTCAAAGACTTGATGATTCACGGGATTCTGCAATTCACACTAAGTATCGCATTTTGCTACATTCTTCATCGTGGCGAGAGCCGAGATATCCATTGCCGAGAGTCGTGATTTTGTTTTGTTTTTTCCTTTCGGTGACCCAAGCGTGCAAGGCGCTGGCGCGCGCTTCGTTCTTTGGATTTCTAAGGTGCGCGATGCACCCGTGTGTTGTTTGGTGTTGACACATCCCGAACCTCGAGCACCCAATGGGTGCGACGAGGAACATTGTGGTGTGTCCCCGCCCCATCCCCTTGCAAAGGTGGGAGGCGACACATGGGAGAGCCATGTCAGTGGATCATGCGAGTGCACCCATCCTAAACACAGAATGCTCCAAGCGATGAGTCAACACACCTGGGTAAGGCAACGGGGGGTTGTGGCAGTCCTGACTTGCCGCCGTCGAAACGACGGATCCCTGGCACAACACCGCGCACGCGATCGGACCATGAAATCTCAACGGGGGACAAGGCCCGGACCCCCTCTGAACTGCAACCGAGCAGAGACCTCTCGCTCTGACATGGACGTCGTTCGAAGGCACCGATCCTAATCCAGATTGCATCCGAGTCTCTTCTTCACCCCGCGAGGAATCCACGCTTTCGATCACGGGCATTCGATGTGACCCTCGACCTCGATGGTGCTGGACCCGTAGCTTGGCCGTCCAGCACATCACTGCAGGGCCGAGTGTTCGCACGTCGTCAAGATTTTGGTGGTGGGGAGGAGGCCAGCTCCATCCCCTACATGATTCAGGGTCTCGAACCGACAATGATCCTACCGCAGGTTCACCTACGGTAACCTTGTTACGACTTCTCCTTCCTCTAAATGATAAGGTTCAGTGAACTTCTCGCGACGTCACCGACAAGAATCGCCGTCGTCGCCGCGATTCGAACACTTCACCGGATCATTCAATCGGTAGGAGCGACGGGCGGTGTGTACAAAGGGCAGGGACGTAGTCAACGCGAGCTAATGACTCGCGCTTACTAGGAATTCCTCATTGAAGATCAATAATTGCAATGGTCTATCCCCATCACGATGCAATTTGGCAAGATTTCCCAAACCTTTCGGGCCAGGGAGAGAAACTCATTGGTTGCATCAGTGTAGCGCACGTGTGGCCCAAAACATCTAAGGGCATCATAGACCTGTTATTGCCTCAAACTTCCATGGCCTAGGAGGCCATAGTCCCTCTAAGAAGCTGGCCGCGAAGGGGAACCTCCGCGTAGCTAGTTAGCAGGCTGAGGTCTCGTTCGTTAATGGAATTAACCAGACAAATTGCTCCACCAACTAAGAACGGCCATGCACCACCACCCATAGAATCAAGAAAGAGCTCTCAATCTGTCAATCCTTACTATGTCTGGACCTGGTAAGTTTCCCCGTGTTGAGTCAAATTAAGCCGCAGGCTCCACTCCTGGTGGTGCCCTTCTGTCAATTCCTTTAAGTTTCAGCCTTGCGACCATACTCCCCCCGGAACCCAAACACTCTGATTTCTCAGAAGGTGCTGGCAAAGTCCTTAGAGCAACATCCGTCGATCCCTGGTCGGCATCGTTTATGGTTGAGACTAGGACGGTATCTGATCGTCTTCGAGCCCCCAACTTTCGTTCTTGATTAATGAAAACATCCTTGGCAAATGCTTTCACAGTTGTTCATCTTCCATAAATCCAAGAATTTCACCTCTGACAATGAAATATGAATGCCCCCGACAGTCCCTATTAATCATTACTCCAGTCCCGAAGGCCAACGGAATAGGACCAGACTCCTATCGCGTTATTCCATGCTAATGTATTCAGAGCGTAGGCTTGCTTTGAGCACTCTAATTTTTTCAAAGTAACGGCGCCGAAACCGCGACCCAGCCAATTAAGGCTAGGAACACGCCACCGGCAGAAGGGATGTGAGGGCCAGTGCACACCCAGAAGGCGGACCGACCGTGATGACCCAAGGTCCAACTACAAGCTTTTTAACTGCAACAACTTAAATATACGCTATTGGAGCTAGAATTACCACGGCTGCTGGCACAAGACTTGCCCTCCAATGGATCCTCGTTAAGGGATTTAGATTGTACTCATTCCAATTACCAGACTCGATGAGCCCAGTATTGTTATTTATTGTCACTACCTCCCCGTGTCAGGATTGGGTAATTTGCACGCCTGCTACCTTCCTTGGATGTGGTAGCCATTTCTTAGGCTTCCTCTTCGGAATCGAACCCTAATTCTCCGTCACCCGTCACCACCATGGTAGGCCTCTATCCTACTACCGAAAGTTTATAGGGCAGAAATTTTAATGAAGCGTCGCCAGCACAAAGGCCGTGCGATCCGTCGAGTTATCATGAATCACCAAAATAGCGGGCGAGCTCGCACCGGCCTTTTATCTAATAAATGCATCCCTTCCGAGAGTCAGGATTTGGTGCACTTATTAGCTCTAGAATTACTATGGTTATCTGAGTAGCAAAGTACCATCAAAGAAACTATAACTGATTTAATGAGCCATCCACAGTTTCACAGTCTGAAATAGTTCATACTTAGACATGCATGGCTTAATCTTTGAGACAAGCATATGACTACTGGCAGGATTGACCAGGTAGCTTCTAACAACGAGGGGACCCCCAAGACCTGCTACAGCCAAGGGATGCCCACCGCGATGGGAAACCGAAATTTGCATTCACTTCGTCATGCATCCAAACATAATCCGTCGACCAAGCAACAAGAATGACGTTCACAGCACGTGCAGGACTCGCAACGCTCAAAGATTTCGCACAAGAGGAAATTGTCCCATCGTCGACCGGAGAGGGCCGAATAGGGAGCCTCGGTTCACAGGCACCTGGGAAGAACATCCCGTACGGAACCCTTTACCCTCGAACTCGCTGTCGCCACTACTCAGAAAGAAGCCTCGAGTCTGTACGAGATGCACCGCGCACGTAGCCACCTCAATTGTAAGGCCACTCAGAGATATCCATTTCCCATGACGAAGAGCTAGTTGCCGAAGTGCCAACAGAGACCACCGTGCTGAAGGGTGAAGGGCCGTGCGAGTCGAAAACATGGCTGGTTATGCGATTAGCGGGGGCATCACTGTGCACGTGACCACCTCAATTATAAGGCCGCTCGAGGGCATCGTGTATAACAACACCCCCTTCGCACATTTATAGGTGATGAGAGCCCACCCGTATACATGGACATGTCAAATATCTCTGGCAAATATCTCCTTTCCCAGCACAGCCTCACTAACCGTTCCCCGTGACACGTGATCTGCTAGCGCAGGTACAGAAAAGTTCCTACGGCTGAACACTCACACTAGCGTTGTCGGACAAGCTTCAATCTCATGCACATGCACATACCGAAGAACTGGCACCGCGAGGGAACCACCCGCGAGCACCCACATCTCGGCAAAAAGAATTCGTGCGATTTCTTCCCCTAGACAGACACATTGGGCCTACACTTGTCGAAGCATTGCAAAGACAAGCGCTCTGGTTCGCAGGAGCCTGAGAAGAACATCTCGTACGAAACCCGTTCCCCCAAAATGCTCGAATCACAAATGCTCGCAGCAGGGTCGTAATGCAAAGATGTACACCGCGCACGCGACCGAGTAAGGACACTCAAAGACATCCATTTCCCAGGCATATGCCCCCTACACGCCTTGGGCTTTTTGTCCACACAATGCAAACACCAAACGCTCTCTTTAGGGGGGAGCTGAAGAAGAGTATCTCCCGCAGAACCCACGAGCCGCAGCCGTTCGGATCGCACAGGGCAGGACAGGGCATGGAGAGTTTCCGCATACAAAGAAAAATTATCGGTAATACTCTACGCTTCTACTGGCCCGGACCACAAAGGCTGTCACGACAGTGCCATGCATTTCTGTGGGATGAGACAGTGAAGAGGCGAGCACGCACCGAGAACGCACTAGCGAATAAATTATGCAGCAACCAAACCTTTCGCCGGCCCCCCTCTCAATCCCAAGGCTCTACTGATCGGCAAAAAACTTAGGGTGGAGAGTGGACCCTTGATGAAATTAGGGAAGTTGAGCAATGCACCCGTGCAACCATCTCTTTCCTTCTTGCCATCCGGGCAGGATAAAAATGCAATGATAGAACGTGCCAATGAGACGGAGCCCTTGGCTAAAAGATACAACTCCATACACACTCAGTAACAAGTGCATCTTAGAATCGAACACCAAATGTGCAGTGTGTTGCAAGCCGTGCAGACACCTACATATAGGGTATATCCATCAAAACAAAGCGACAAGTACTTCCCACCAGCAATCACCATGCCGCCGTTCATAGAGAGATCTCCCCATTCACTTGTGACGCGACGCAAAATCCAAGGGCTAGACGCGAGCTTGCCCTTGAAAGCCCACTTTCCAAGGCATCCCCCGATGACACATTGGAACGACAACCACTGTCGAACCATTTCCGAATGTTGTGCCGATAGAGTTGGCATAGAGCCGCTAGACGAGGGCTCCCATTTTAGATCGAGTTTTAAAATCACCAAGAAGACGCGGTGAGGGCTGGCAACCGCTGCCAAACCTTTTTTCGAAATTGCGCTAGCTGAGTGACTAGAAAACATGCTTTATGCGATAGGCACGCAAAAAATTTTGCTAGAGTGCCAAGCACCCACCTCATGGCCAGAGAAAAGGGCTCGCCATTAGATCAACTTCGAAATCGCTGAACAGATGCGCTATAGAATGGCAACCGCTGCCAAGTCTCTTTCGTAGTTGCGTCGGTCGAGTGATTGAAGAAGGTGATCTAAGAGAGGGTCCAAGCGTAGGCATTCGTCGTGGGATTTGCGCCGATGACATAAATTTATGCAATACCCGAGCAACACCGGACGGAGGTGCTAGACGGGGGCTCCCGTTTTAGATTGAGTTTTAAAATCACCGAGTAGACGCGGTGAGGGCTGGCAACTGCTGCCAAACCTTTTTTCAAAATTGCGCCATCTGAGTGAAAAGAAAACATGATCTAAAGGAGTGTCCAGGAATAGCACCCTCGAGGGTGGGCTTCATGCCCCTCTAATTGATTCAACGTCAGCGTCCACCGTTTCAAAATCTGACATATCCATCCGCCCTGACAGTGGCGTTGAATCAATGAGGGGGGCACGGGAGAGGCTCGTGGCAACCACCTCTCCCATTGTAGCCACGATAGGCACGCAAAAAATTTTGCTAGAGCGCCAAGCACCCACCTCATGGCTAGAGACAAGGGCTCGCCATTAGATCAACTTTGAAATCGCTGAATAGACGCGCTGTAGAATGGCAACCGCTGCCATGTCTATTCTGTAGTTGCGTCGGTCGAGTGATCGAACAAGGTGATCTAAGAGAGGGTCCAAGCGTAGGCATTCATTGGGGGATTCGCGCCAATGGCATAAATTTATGCAATACCCAAGCAACACCGGACGGAGGTGCTAGATGAGGGCTCCCATTTTAGATTGAGTTTTAAAATTGCCAAGTAGATGCGGTGAGGGCTGGCAACCGCTGCCAAACCTTTTTCTGTAATTGCGCCAGCTGAGTGACAAGAAAACATGATCTAAAGGAGAGTCCGGGAATAGCACCCTCGAGGGTGGGCTTCATGCCCCTCTAATTGATTCAACGTCGGCGTCCACCGTTTCAAAATCCAACATATCCATCCGTCCTGACAGCGGCGTTGAATCAATGAGCTGGGCATGGGAGAGGCTTGCGGCAACCACCTCCCCCATTGTAGCCGCGATAGGCTCACAAAAAATATTGCTAGAGCGCCAAGTACCCACCTCATGGCTATCGACAAGGGCTCGCCATTAGATCAACTTCGAAATCGCAGAACGGACGCAGTGTAGAATGGCAACCGCTGCCAAGTCTCTTCCGTAATTGTGTCGGTCGAGTGATCGAAGAAGGTGATCTAAGAGAGGGTCCAAGCATGTGAAGAACCTCCTTATAGCAATATCATGAGAATGCTCGAAATAACAGTATACAAAGTGATAGCAGAACTCAGAATGAATCTACTGATCGCAGGCCACTTCGAGGGGGTAACCTCCTTTGAGCAAGCTCAATACAATAAATTCGTCCGTGCCCATCACGGGCCTCAACCTATTCTTATATACTGAGTATGATCTAGAAAAGTAATACTACCTATGCATGTGGGATAATAAAATATACTCACGGGACGACTTACAAAGCATATGCGTCCAACAACACTACTCTAACAAAATAAACAGAAGGAACACACAGGTTCCTAACATCCCCTCTCCCTTAGAAAAAAGCTTTGTCCTCAAAGCTTAAGGTGTGGAAATTGTTGTTGAATCTGAAGAAGGAGTTCCCAGGTAGCATCCTCTAGTTGCATGCCATGCCACTGAATCAAGACCTCAGAGATGGAGCGAGAGCGAAGCTGGCGAGTGCGCTGGTCAATGATTGCCATCGGCTCCAGGATAATGGATCCTTCCGTATCCATTTCAGGGAGAGTAGTTTGTGCTCTGACAGTGGTACCCAGAACTTTCTTTAGACAAGAAACATGAAAGACTGGATGAATGCGGGAAGAAGGAGGAAGTTCCAGTTTATAAGCAACTGAACCAATCTTCTGCAGAACCTTATAAGGCCCATAAAATTTTGGGGCCAGCTTATGACGCCCTTTCAGCTTTAGGGAGGATTGTTTGTATGGCTGTAGACGAAGAAAAACCATATCCCCAACTTGAAATGAGCGCTCAGAACGGTGTTGATTTGTTTGTTGTTTCATCCGATTACGGGCCATGTGAAGATTAGCCTGTAAGGTACGAAGAATTTGATCCCTGCTGCGGAGAACTATGTCAACTGCCTGGACTGGTGAGCTGTTGGGAGTGTAGGGAAGGAGCACTGGAGGTGCCTGACCATAGACTGCTTCATATGGAGTCATTTTAGAGGCAGTGTGGTAAGAGGTATTGTACCACCATTCAGCTAAAGGGAGCCACTTGGCCCACTGATGTTGCTGTTCGGAAGTGAAGCAACGAAGATAAGTTTCCAAGCATTTATTAACAATTTCAGTTTGACCATCAGTTTGTGGGTGATAGCCCGAACTCATCTTCAGTTTGGTGCCAGTTTTCTGAAACAGTTCAGTCCAAAAATGACTGGTAAAAGTTGCATCACGATCAGAGACAATGGAAGAAGGGAGTCCATGAAGATGAAATATCTGGTCCATGAAGATTTGTGCAATAGAGGAGGCAGTATAGGGGTGGCTGAGGGCACAAAAATGACTATATTTCGAGAGACGATCAACCACAACCAAGATTACTGTCTTGCCACCGGATTTAGGAAGCCCTTCAATGAAATCCATAGAAATATCAGTCCAAATCCATGTAGGGATGGGCAATGGTTCAAGCAAGCCAGGAAGGAGGGTCGTTTCACCCTTGTGGCGTTGGCAAGTATCACATTCAGCCACCATCTGTTGAATCATCTGTTTCATCCCTTTCCAAAAGAAGTTTCTCCTTGCTCACTCATAAGTTTTGAGGAAGCCTGAGTGCCCTGCTGAAGGAGAAGCATGGAGTTCATAAAAAATAGCCTGATGTAGAGCTGGGTTCTGAGGAAGCACTAGCCGACCCTTGTATCGAAGAGAAGCACCATCCCAAGAGTAATGTGGTATAGTAGAAGGATTATTGGCTAGCTGGTGAATGATTTGAGATAAAGAAGAGTCACTGTCATAGCCCTGCTGAACAGACGCTAACCAATTGGGAATGGGCATAGAAATAGCGGAAAGGGAAGCTTGATTATCAAATGTGCGAGAAAGAGCATCTGCCACAATATTCTCCTTACCCTTCTTGTAGGTGATCTCATAATCATACCCCATGAGTTTGCTGACCCATTTCTGTTGTGTAGGAGAGGATACCCATTGTTCCAGGAAGTATTTTAGACTTTGGTGATCGGTTCTGATGCAAAAATGACTCCCTAAGAGGTATGGCCGCCACTTCTGTACAGCATGCAAAATAGCCATCATTTCTTTTTCATAAGTAGAGAGGACTAGATTCTTACCAGAGAGGGCTTTGCTAGTGAACGCAATAGGATGGTCATCTTGCAGGAGAACAGCACCCAATCCATTGCCGCAAGCATCACTCTCAATAGTGAAGGGTTTGGAAAAATCTGGCATCGCGAGAACAGGTGTACTGCACATAGCCTGTTTCAATTGTTCAAATGCAGTCTCAGCAACAGGGGTCCAGGAGAAGGCATCCTTTTTTAACAGAGCTGTCAATGGTGCTGCAATTTTCCCGTAATCTTTGACAAACTTGCGGTAGTAGCCAGTCAACCCCAAAAAACCCCGAAGGCTCTTGAGAGTTTTAGGATGCGGCCAAGTTTTCATGGCATCTATTTTTGTAGGATCCACCCGCACTCCATGGTGTGCAACAATATGCCCGAGATACTCCACTTCCTCCTGGCCAAACACACATTTAGATAGTTTTGCACAGAGTTGATGATCAGAGAGAAGTTGCAAGACAAGCTCCAGATGATGGAGATGCTCAGCCCAAGTTTTGCTATATATGAGGATATCATCAAAGAAGACCAGAATGAATTTCCGGAGGTATGGTCGAAATATGTTATTCATCACTGCCTGAAATGTTGAAGGAGCATTCGTGAGGCCAAAGGGCATGACTAAAAATTCATAGTGACCATCATGTGTGCGGAAGGCAGTTTTAGGTATATCCTCCTCATTAACCCGAATTTGATGATACCCAGAACGAAGATCTAACTTGGAGAAAAAATGAGCCCCATGAAGTTCATCAAGAAGTTCATCAACAACTGGAATGGGAAACTTGTCCTTTATAGTGAGATGATTAAGTGCTCGGAAATCAATGCAGAGTCACCATGACCCATCTTTTTTGTGAACAAGCAGAACTGGAGAAGAAAAGGAACTAGTACTAGGGCGAATAATACCTTGCTTTAGTAAGTCACGGACAAGTATCTCGATTTTGGTCTTCTGATGAAATGGGTAGCGGTAGGGCCTGATGTTGGGTGGAACACTGCCAGGAAGGAGCTGAATACGGTGGTCCTCTGGACGAGAAGGAGGTAATCCCATAGGTTCAGCAAATACACCAGAATACTTGTCCAAAATGTGTTGGAGATCGGCAGGAGTGCTAGAGACTGTTGATGGCTGCATCTGAATGGAATGGAGCTGAGCGATGACACCATGTGAATTCTTCTTAAGAAGTTTTTCCATACGGTGTGAACTGATGATGCTGAGAGACCCTGGTTGTAAGCCTTTCAAAGTGTGTTGGTGCCCGTCGGCTGAAAACTGCATCCAAAGTTCAGCAAAATCCCAGAGAATGGGGCCAAGAGTGCGTAACCATTGGGTACCCAAAACCACATCACAGCCACCTAAGGGTAAGGCAAACATGTCAGAGTGCATGTTATAATCTCCAATAGAGAGACGCACATTGCGACATTTCCCTTTACAAGGTAAAGTGCCCCCATTGGCAATCATGACTTCAAATCTAGAGCAGGGATGGATAAAGCAATCAGCCTGTTTGGCTATTCGTGGATCAATGAAGTTATGAGTGCTACCAGAATCAATGAGCATAGTAAGAGGGATCTTCTTGAAGAAACCTTGGACCCACATGGTTTGTGGAGTAATGACTCCTGCCAAAGCATGGACAGATATCTCTGGTGGAGCTTCTGGTGAAAGAGGTTTAGGCTGGTGAGGCTCAACCTCATCATCCACTGTTTCCTGAGCATCTACATATTCTTCCAGTTCCGGTGGAGAATCCACATCCAAGAGATAGAGCTTTTGCTGAACACATCTATGGCCCCGAGACCATTTCTCATCACAATTATAACAAAGCCCTTTGTCTCGCCTGACTCGCATCTCTGTTTCAGACAAGTGCTTGATCGGAGTAGTTCTGGGAGCTGGTATGACTGGAGGGTTGTGAGAACCTGTATTTCTGAATGGAACAAAATTAGATCTGGAGCGTTGTAGAGCACTAATCTTGTCTTTCGCTAACTTAGCCAACCCAAGGGCTTCCATCATTGTAGTAGGTCGAAACATTTTGACTTCTGAGCGAAGTGCATCCTTCAAACCACTGACAAAACAACTACGGAAGAATTCATCAGACAAGCCCTCTGTGTGATTAGCTAATTTTTCAAACTCTGTCTGGTATTCTCTTACAGTGCCTGTTTGACGCAGTTTAGTGAGTGCTCCTGTGAAATCATCAAAGGAACTAGGGCCAAAGCGCTCCAAAATGAGGGTGCACAATTCTCTCCATGTTGGGCCTACATTAGCCTTGATGTACCAACGGAACCATTGAAGAGCTTCATGTTCCAAATGAAAAGATGCAAGGGGGACTTTGTGGTTATCCAAAGTATTATGCAAGCTGAAATACTGCTCTGCCCTATAGATCCATCCAGTCGGATCAGAACCATCGAAGCGTGGAAAATCAAGCTTTGGTCCACGGAAATTGCCAGAAGAGGACCCAGTATCTCCTGAATGGTTTCGGCTCATGGCTGACTGCTGAAAGTTAAGACCCAGAATTTTGTCATCCAGATCTTCAAGTTTGGTTTTGAGAGATGCAATTTCCTCTTCCATGATTTTTGCTCCTGTACGCGTAACAACCATAAAGCAAGGTTTTTTTTTTTTTTTTTTTTTTTTTTTTTTTTTTTTGGAATGGGTAGAAGATGAGAAACAAAAACTTTTTTAGTTACGGCAAACTTGGATTTGGGTAAAACTCATATAGGAAATGGGTGTTCGACGGGTGGTGGGAGACTATCTGGGGACAAGGGAAAAAGAAAAATGAGGGTTTCAAGGGTAGGGAGGCGAAATGAGGCGAACAATCCAAGAGGGATAAGGGAGCAAAATGAGGAATTGAATCTTGTGGCTCAGTTTGGTGGCGATTGGATGAGAGGTGAAAAAGATAGGGCAAACCCTAAAATTAGATAAATGAGGGATTTAGGGCTTTGATATGTAAAATTTGGGGTTGGGTCGCCAAGGAAGGAAGTATGCGAAATGATATTGCAGACGTTCTGCGGAAGTATGAGCAGAAACAGAAAGCAAACAAGGAAGCTACGACTAAAAAACAGAAAAAAATTTACTCATTTTTTTTTTTTTTTTTTTTTGAACAGTCGACTTAGAAAAATTCACTCACAGACAGAACAACTAAAAAGAGTTATTGCAATAACAAGAGATATTAGAAGTGAGAGGAACCTGAAGGCCACGACAGAAAAAAAAAAAAAATTGATGTAATTTCCACCCAGCGAGCCCAAGAGAGTGCTCTGATACCAGATGTGAAGAACCTCCTTATAGCAATATCGTGAGAATGCTCGAAATAACAGAATACAAAGTGATAGTAGAACTCAGAATGAATCTACTGATCGCAGGCCACTTCGAGGGGGTAACCTCCTTTGAGCAAGCTCAATACAATAAATTCGTCCGTGCCCATCACGGGCCTCAACCTATTCTTATATACTGAGTACGATCTAGAAAAGTAATACTACCTATGCATGTGGGATAATAAAATATACTCACGGGATGACTTACAAAGCATATGCGTCCAACAACACTACTCTAACAAAATAAATAGAAGGAACACACAGGTTCCTAACAAAGCGTGTAGGCATTCATTGGGGGATTCGCGCCGATGGCAAAAATTTGTGCAATACCCGAGCAACACCAGACGGAGGTGTAGGACGAGGGCTCCTATTTTAGATCGAGTTTTAAAATCACCGAGTAGACGCGGTGAGGGGCTGGCAACCGCTGCCAAACCTTTTTTCGAAATTGTGCCAGCTGAGTGACAAGAATACATGATCTAAAGGAGAGTCTAGGAATAGCACCCTTGAGGGTGGGCTTCATGCCCCTCTAATTGATTCAACGTCGGCGTCCACCATTTCAAAATCTGACATTTCCATCCACCCTGACAGCGGCGTTGAATCAATGAGGGGGGGCACGGGAGAGGCTCGCGGCAACCACCTCTCCCATTGTAGCCACGATAGGCACGCAAAAAATTTTGCTAGAGCACCAAGCACCCACCTCATGGCTAGAGACAAGGGCTCGCCATTAGATCAACTTCGAAATCGCTGAACAGACGCGGTGTAGAATGGCAACCGCTGCCAAGTCTCTTCCGTAGTTGCGTTGGTCGAGTGATTGAACAAGGTGATCTAAGAGAGGGTCCAACCGTAGGCATTCGTTGGGGGATTCACGCCGATGGCATAAATTTATGCAATACCCGAGCAACACCGGACGGAGGTGCTAGACGAGGGCTCCCATTTTAGATCGAGTTTTAAAATCACCAAGTAGTCACGGTGAGGGCTGGCAACCGCTGCCAAACCTTTTTCTGAAATTGCGCCAGCTGAGTGACAAGAAAACATGATCTAAAGGAGAGTCCAGGAATAGCACCCTCGAGGGTGGGCTTCATGCCCCTCTAATTGATCCAACGTCGGTGTCCACCATTTTAAAATCCGACATATCCATCTACCCTGACAGCGGCATTGAATCAATGACGGGGGCACAGGAGAGGCTCGTGGCAACCACCTCTCCCCTTGTAGCCGCGATAAGCACGCAAAAAATTATGCTAGAGCGCCAAGCACCCACCTCATGGCTAGAGACAAGGGCTCGCCATTAGATCAACTTCGAAATCGCTGAACAGACGCGCTGTAGAATGGCAACCGCTGCCAAGTCTCTTCCGTAGTTGCGTCGATTGAGTGATCAAAGAAGGTGATCTAAGAGAGGGTCCAAGCATGTAGGCATTCATTGGGGGATTCGCGCCGATGGCATAAATTTATGCAATACCCGAGCAACACCGGACGGAGGTGCTAGACAAGGGCTCCCGTTTTAGATCAAGTTTTAAAATCACCAAGTAGACGCAGTGAGGGCTGGCAACCGGTGCCAAACCTTTTTCTGAAATTGTGCCAGCTGAGTGACAAGAAAACATGATCTAAAGGAGAGTCCAGGAATAGCACCCTCGAGGGTGGGCTTCATTCCCCTCTAATTGATTCAACGTCAGCATCCACCGTTTCAAAATCTGACATATCCATCTGCCCTGACAGTGGCGTTGAATCAATGAGGGGAGCACGGGAGAGGCTCGCGGAAACCACCTCTCCCGTTGTAGCCACGATAGCCACGCAAAAAATTTTGCTAGAGCGCCAAGCACCCACCTCATGGCTAGAGACAAGGGCTTGCCATTAGATCAACTTCGAAATCGCTGAACAGACGTACTGTAGAATGGCAACCGCTGCCAAGTCTCTTCTGTAGTTGCGTCGGTCGAGTGATCGAAGAAGGTGATCTAAGAGAGGGTCCAAGCATAGGAATTCGTTGGGGGATTCGCACCGATGGCATAAATTTATGCAATACCCGAGCAACACCGGACAAAGGTGCTAGACGAGGGCTCCCATTTTAGATTGATTTTTAAAATCACCAAGTAGACGCGGTGAGGGTTGGCAACTGCTGCCAAACCTTTTACCAAAATTATGCCAGCTGAGTGACAAGAAAACATGATCTAAAGGAGAGTCCAGGAATAGCACCCTTGAGGGTGGGCTTCATGCCCCTCTAATTGATTCAACGTCAGCATCCACCGTTTCAAAATTTGACATATCCATACGCCCTGACAGCGGCGTTGAATCAATGAGGGGAGCACGGGAGAGGCTCACGGCAACCACCTCTCCCGTTGTAGCCGTGATAGGCACGCAAAAAAATTTTCTAGAGTGCCAAGCACCCACCTCATGGCTAGAGACAAGGGCTCGCCATTAGATCAACTTCGAAATCGCTGAACAGACGCACTGTAGAATGGCAACCGCTGCCAAGTCTCTTCTGTAGTTGCGTCGGTCGAGTGATCGAAGAAGGTGATCTAAGAGAGGGTCCAAGCGTAGGCATTCATTGGGGGATTCGTGCCATTGGCATAATTTTATGTAATACCCGAGCAACACCGGACGGAGGTGCTAGGCGAGGGCTCCCGTTTTAGATCGAGTTTTAAAATCACCAAGTAGACACGGTGAGGGATGGCAACCGCTGCCAAACCTTTTTCTGAAATTGCGCCAGCTGAGTGAGAAGAAAACATGATCTAAAGGAGAGTCGAGGAATAGCACATCTAGGGTGGGCTTCATGCCCCTCTAATTGATTCAACGTCGGTGTCCACCGTTTCAAAATCTGACATATCCATCCGCCTTGACACTGGCGTTGAATCAATGAGAGGGGCACGGGAGAGGCTCGCGGCAACCACCTCTCCTATATAAGCTATTAGTGCGAGGCTCGCTCTGCATTAGAAATTAGCAAACACACCGACATCCGCCTTAAAAATCCAAATCCTTTAAAATTCCTACCAAACAGCCATTCACGACCCAATTCTTTATGAGGTCAGCAGAGGAGCAAAAGATTGTCATCGGTTACGAGATGTGAGTTCATGGAGCCGAGGGACTGAAATGGTCATCGAGCTCATCCGATCAACTGGATGAATTTCACCTTGAAGGGGCCCAATCCAAAAGTTTCGGAGGTCATCTCCTGGAACTCTCGAGAACAAGGCCCATCTTACATGCAAACTCTACTACTGCGCAAACATAGGTTGCAATTAAAGAAAAATTACGAGGCCGTCACAATGGCCCGAGGCCAATGGCTCTGACTAAGTCAATTTTCTCTTGCAATCACCATGCCGCCATTCACAGAGAGATCTCCCCATTCACTTGTGACGCGATGCACAATCCAAGTGCTAGACACGAGCTCGCCCTTGAAAGAAAGACCACTTTCCAAGACATCCCCCATTCACTTGTGACGCGACGCACAACCCAAGTGCTAGACGCGAGCTCGCCCTTGAAAGAAAGACCACTTTCCAAGACATCCCCTGATGACACATTGGAACAACAACCACTATCGAACCATTCCCAATGTTGTGCCGATCGAGTTGGCACAGAGGCGACCTTAGGGAGCTCCCGCGTAGCAATCAGGATGTGCTTTCATACCCATCTCTCACAAAAACCAATCTTAGTTGTGAACAAATTTTTCCGCAATGACACCATTGGAACGATGACCGCTGTCGAACAACTCCCGCATTTGTGCCCCGATGGAGTGAGAAAGAATAGCAACTTTGGGGAGCCGCGCATCACAAATGGGCTATTGCTTCATTCCGCTCTTATATATAGATCCGATGTCGTTGATTTCCTTTGGAATCCGAGGCTGCATTCGTCCTTGCTCATACAAGCAATGGCTCTTCTCATTGAATGGCCACGGGGAGCTTCCAATCACAAAGGCTCCCTTGTCACTCGTGACGTGCAGCCCAACTGCTTTCCGAAATTGCGTCAGCTGAGTGACAAGAAAACATGATCTAATGGAGAGTCGAGGAATAGCACCTCCACGGTGGGCTTCATGGCCCTCCAATTGATTCAACGTCGACGTCCACCATTTGAAAATCTGACATTTCCATCCGCCTTGACACCGCCGTTGAATCAATGAGAGGGGCACGGTAGAGGTTCGCAGCAACAACCTCTCCTATATAAGCTATTAGTGCGAGGCTCGCTCTGCATTAGAAATTAGCGAACACGCCGACATCCGCCATAAAAATCCAAATCGTTTAAAATTCTGACCAAACAGCCATCCACGACCCAATTTATTATGAGGTCGTGTAAGGAGCAAAAGATTGTCATCGGTTAGGAGATGTGAATTCATGGAGCCAAGGGACTGAAATGGTCATCGAGCTCATCTGATCAACTGGATGAATTTCACCTTGAAGGGGCCCAATCCAAAAGTTTCGGAGGTCATCTCCTGGAACTCTCGAGAACAAGGACCGTCTTACTTGCAAACTCTGCTACTGTGCAAACATAGGTTGCAATTAAAGAGAAATTTCCAGGCCATCACAGTGGCCCGAGGCCAATGCTCTGACTAAGTCAATTTTCTCTTGCAATCACCATGCCACCGTTCACAGAGAGATCTCCCCATTCACTTGCGACGCGACGCACAATCCAAGTGATAGACGCGAGCTCGCCCTTGAAAGGCCAGGCCACTTTCTGAGACATCCCCCAATGACACATTGGAACGACAACCGCTATCAAACCATTCCCAATGTTGTGCCAATCGAGTTGGCACAGAGGCGACCTTAGGGAGCTCCCGCGTAGCAATCAGGATGTGCTTTCGTACCCATCTCTCACAAAAACCAATCTTAGCTGTGAACAAATTTAGAATCCAAGGCTCGTATCCATCGATATCGTCGGCACTGGGTCTATATATTCAAAGGCCACAGAGAGGTTCCCATAAGAGAAGCTCCCCTTCTCGCTCGCACAAACATCCCAAATGCTAGACACAAGCTCCCGCCCTTAGCATCGCTCTCCAGATCACCGCAATGACACATTGGAATGACAACCGCTGTCGAACAACTACCAAATTTGTGCCGATGGAGTGAGAAAGACGAGCAACTTTGGGGAGCCGCGCATGGCAAACGAGCTGCTGCTTCATTCCGCTCTTATATATAGATCCGATGTTGTTGATTTCCATTGGAATCCGAGGCTGCATTCATCCTTGCTCACACAAGCAATGGCTCTTCTCATCGAATGGGCACGAGGAGCTTCCGATTACAAAGGCTCCCTTGTCACCCGTGATGCGCAGCCCAACTGCTAGACGACGGCTCGCCCTTCAGATCGCTGCCCAGGCAACCACCACAACGGCACCATTGGAATGAAAACCGCTGCCAAACCATTCAAAAAATTTTTTGCCAAAGAATTTGTTGCAAAGAGAACGACTCTAGGGAGAGAGCCCTCGCATAGCAAAATCGGGATGGCTTCACGGCAGCTGGATGGGATTTGAATTCATGGAGCCAAGGGAGTGAAATGGTCATCGAGCTCATCCGATCAACTGGATGAATTTCACCTTGAAGGGGCCAAATCCAAAAGTTCCAGAGGTCATCTCCTGGAACTGTCAAGAACAAAGGCCAATCTTACATGCAAACTCTGCTACTGTGCAAACATAGGTTGCAATTATAGAGAAATTGCAAGGCCGTCACAATGGCCCGAGGCCAATGCTCCGACTACTAAGTCAATTTTCTCTTGCAATCACCATGCCACCGTTCACAGAGAGATCTCCCCATTCACTTGTGATGATGCACAATCCAAGTGCTAAGCGATCTTGCCCTTGAAAGGCAGCGTTCCAAGACATCCCGATGACACATTCGAACGACAACCGCTGTCGAACCATTCCCAATGTTGTGCCAATTGAGTTGGCATAGAGGCGATCTTAGGGAGCCCCCACGAATCGATCCGGAAGTGCTTTCGTACCCATCTCTCACAAAAACCAATGTTAGCTGAACAATTTTAGAATCCAAGGCTCGTATCCATCGATATCGTCGGCACTGGGTCTATATTCAAAGGCCACGGAGAGGTTCCGATAAGAGAAGCTCCCATGCTCGCTTGCACAAACATCCCCAAATGCTAGACGCAAGCTCCCGCCCTTAGCATCACTCTCCAGATCACCGTAATGAGACATTGGAATGATAACCGCTGTCGAACAACTCCCGAATTTGATCCCATAGCAAATTGCCATTATACCAAGCAACGTCGGAGTGCTAGACAAGGGCTCATGTTTAGATCAAGTTTTAAAATCACCAAAAACACATGCCATGGATCGGCAACCGCTGCCTCACCTTTACCAAAATTGAGTCATCGGAAAACATGATCTAAAGGAGAGCCGAGGAAAAGCACTGAGATTGCTTCATGCCCCTTTCATTCATTCAACATCAGCATACACCGTTTGAAAACCCAACAATCCAATCCGCCTAGACACCAATGTTGAATCAATGAAAGGGGCATGGGAGAGGCTCGCGGCAAAAACCTCTCCTATATAAGCTATTAGTGCGAGGCTCGCTCTGCATTAGAAATTTGTGATAGCGCGGACAACTCCCTTAAAAACCAATTCAATGAAAAATGTGACCAAACAGCCATCCACAACACCATTTTTGGAGCTCACCCAGATCGGCTCGGCCAGAATGGCTCGCCCAGATCGACTCGGCCAGCATGGTGACTTGCTGACTCGGTGAGAGTACGTACTTCGAACTGTCAAGAACAAAGGCCAATCTAACATGCAAACTCTGCTACTGCGCAAACATAGCTTGCAATTATAGAGAAATTGCAAGGCCGTCACAATGGCCCGAGCCCAATGCTCTGACTACTAAGTCAATTTTCTCTTGCAATCGCCATGCCGCCATTCACAGAGAGATCTCCCCATTCACTTGTGATGATGCACAATCCAAGTGCTAGACGCGAGCTCGCCCTTGAAAGGCCACGTTCCAAGACATCCTGATGACACATTGGAATGACAACCGCTGTCGAACCATTCCCAATGTTGTGTAGATTGAGTTGGCACATAGGTGATCTTAGGGAACTCCCGTGTATTGATCGGGAAGTGCTTTCGTACCCATCTCTCACAAAAACCAATGTTAGCTGAACAATTTTATAATCCAAGGCTCGTATCCATCAATATCGTCGGCACTGGGTCTATATTCAAAGGCCATAGAGAGGTTCCGATAAGAGAAGCTCCCCTACTCGCTTGCACAAACATCCCCAAATGCTAAACGCAAGCTCCCGCACTTAGCATCGCTCTCCAGATCACCGCAATGACACATTGGAACAACAACCGCTGTCGAACAACTCCCGAATTTGTGCTGATGGAGTGAGAAACGAGAGCCAGATCGAGTCGGCCAGAATGGCTCGGCCACCATTTTTCGCCGAGAGCTTTCGATATTAAAGCTCCCATGTAGCCGCGATAAGTACACCATGACAAATTTCTAGAGCGCCGAGCACCCATAGCAAATTGCCATTATACCAAGCAACGCCGGAGTGCTAGACAAGGGCTCACGTTTAGATCAAGTTTTAAAACCACCAAAAACACATGCCATGGATCGGCAACCGCTGCCTCACCTTTTCCAAAATTGAGTCATCAAAAAACATGATCTAAAGGAGAGCTGAGGAAAAGCACTGAGATCGCTTCATGCCCCTTTCATTCATTCAACATCAGCATACACCGTTTGAAAACCCAACAATCCGATCCGCCTAGACACCAATGTTGAATCAATGAAAGGGGCATGGGAGAGGCTCGCGGCAACAACCTCTCCTATATAAGCTATTAGTGCGAGGCTCGCTCTGCATTAGAAATCTGTGATAGCGCGGACAACTCCCTTGAAAATCCAATTCAATGAAAAATGTGACCAAACAGCCATCCACGACACCGTTTTTGGAGGTCGCCCAGATCGGCTCGGCCAGAATGGCTCGCCTAGATCGGCTCGGCCAGCATGGCTCACCCAGATCGGCTCGGCCAGCATGGTGACTTGCTGACTTGGTGAGAGTACTTCGAACTGTCAAGAACAAAGGTCAATATAACGTGCAAACTCTGCTACTGCGCAAACATAGGTTGCAATTATAGAGAAATTGCAAGGCCATCACAATGGCCCCAGGCCAATGCTCTGACTACTAAGTCAGTTTTCTCTTGCAATCGCCATGCCGCCGTTCACAGAGAGATCTCCCCAATCACTTGTGACGACGCACAATCCAGGTGCTAGATGCAAGCTTGCCCTTGAAAGGCCGCGTTCCAAGACATCCCGATGACACATTGGAACGACAACCGCTGTCGAACCGTTCCCAATGTTGTGCCGATCAAGTTGGCAAAGAGGCGATCTTAGGGAACTCCCGCGTATCAATCGGGAAGTGCTTTCGTAACCATCTCTCACAAAAACCAATGTTAGCTGAACAATTTTAGAATCCAAGGCTCGTATCCATCGATATTGTCGGCACTAGGTCTATATTCAAAGGCCACGGAGAGGTTCCGATAAGAGAAGCTCCCCTGCTCGCTTGCACAAACATCCCCAAATGCTAGACGCAAGCTCCCGCCCTTAGCATCGCTCTCTAGATCACCGCAATGACACATTGGAATGACAACCACTGTCGAACAACTCCTGAATTTGTGCCGATGGAGTGAGAAAGAAGAGCCAGATCGGGTCGACGAAAATGGCTAAGCCAGATCGGGTCGGCCAGCATGGCTCGGCCACCATTTTTCGCCGAGAGCTTTCGATATTAAAGCTCCCATGTAGCCGCAAAAAGTACACCATGACAAATTGCTAGAGAGCCGAGCACCCATAGAAAATTGCCATTATACCAAGCAACGCCGGAGTGCTAGACAAGGGCTCACGTTTAGATCATGTTTTAAAATCACCAAAAACACACGCTATGGATCGGCAACCGCTGCCTCACATTTTCCAAAATTGAGTCATCGGAAAACATGATCTAAAGGAGAGCCGAGGAAAAGCACTGAGATCGCTTCATGCCCCTTTCATTGATTCAACATTAGCATACACTGTTTGAAAACCCAACAATCCGATCCGCCTAGACACCAATGTTGAATCAATGAAAGGGGCATGGGAGAGGCTCGCGGCAACAACCTCTCCTATATAAGCTATTAGTGCAAGGCTCGCTCTGCATTAGAAATCTACGATAGCACGGACAACTCCCTTAAAAATCCAATTCAATGAAAAATGTGACCAAACAGCCATCCACGACACCGTTTTTGGAGCTCGGCCAGATCGGGTCGGCAAGAATGGCTCACCCAGATCAGGTCGGCCAGCATGGCTCGCCCAGATCGGCTCGGCCAGCTTGGCTCAGCCAGCATGGCTCGCCCAGATCGGCTCGCCCAGATCGGGTCGGCCAGCATGGTGACTTGGTGACTCGGTGAGAGTACTTGGAACCATCAAGAACAAAGCCCAATCTTACATGCAAACTCTGCTACTGTGCAAACATAGGTTGCAATTATAGAGAAATTGCAAGGCTGTCATAATGGCCCGAGGCCAATGCTCTGACTACTAAGTCAATTTTCTCTTGCAATCGCCATGCCGCCATTCACAAAGAGATCTCCCCATTCACTTGTGACGACGCACAATCCAAGTGCTAGACGTGAGCATGCCCTTGAAAGGCCACGTTCCAAGACATCCCGATGACACATTGGAATGACAACCATTGTCAAACCATTCCCAATGTTGTGCCGATCGAGTTGGCATAGAGGTGACCAAACAGCCATCCACGACACCATTTTTGGAGCTCGGCCAGATCGGCTCGACCAGAACGGGTCGCCCAGATCGGCTCGGCCAGCATGGCTCGGCCAGCATGGCTCGGCCAGAACGGCTCGGCTAGCATGGCTCGACCAGAATGGCTCGCCCAGATTGACTCGGCCAGCATGGCTCGGCCAGAACGGCTCACCCAGATCGGCTTGGCCAGCATGGCCCGACCAGAACGGCTCGGCCAGCATGGCTCAGCCAGAATGGGTCGCCCAGATCGGCTCGGCCAGAATGGGTCGCCCAGATCGGCTCGGCCAGAATGGCTCGCCCAGATTGGCTTGACCAGCATGGCTTGCCCAGAACAGCTCAGCTAGATCGGGTCGGCCAGAATGGCTCGCCCAGATCGGCTCGGCCAACATGGCTCGGCCAGAATGGCTCGGCCAGATCAGGACGGTGACTTGATGAACGGACTTAGAGATTCGACTTGGTGGGCCGACCTGGCAGGGTGACTTGATGAACGCACTTGAAGGGTCAACTTGGTGGGGTGACTCTATGAACGGACCTAAAGAGTTGACTTGGTGAGAGTACTTGGCAGGGTGACTCGATGAAAGGACTTAAAGAGTCGACTTGGTGAGAGTACTTGGTGGGGCGACTTGATGAATGCACTTGAAGAATCGACTTGGTTAGAGCACTTGGTGGGGCGACTTGATGAACAGACTCAAAGAGTCGACTTGGTGAGAGTACCTGGTGGCTCGACTTGATGAGCAGACTTAAAGAGTCAACTTGGTGAGAGTACTTGGTGGGGTGAACTGATGAACGAACATAAAGAGTCAGCTTGGTGGGAGTACTTGGTGGGCCGACCTGGTGGGGTGACTTTATGGACGGACTTAAAGAGTCGACTTGGTTAGATTACTTGTTCTGGTGACTTGATGAACGGACTTCAAGAGTCGACTTGGTGGGGCGACTTGATGAAAGGACTTAAAGGGTCGACTTGGTGACAGTACTTGGCGGGGTGACTTGATGAACGGAATTAAAGGGTTGACTTGGCGGGGTGACTTGATGAACGGACGTAAAGAGTTGACTTGGTGAGAGTACTTGGCGGGGTGAACTGATGAACGGACTTAAAGAGTCAACTTGGTGGGAGTACTTGGTGGGCCGACTAGATGAACGAACTTATAGAGTCGACTTGGTGAGAGTAGTTGTTCTGGTGACTTGATGAACGGACTTAAAGAGTCGGCTTGGCGGGGTGACTTGATGAAAGGACTTAAAGAGTCGACTTGGTGGGGTGACTCGATGAACGAACTTAGAGGGTCAACTTTGCGGGGTGACTTGATGAACGGACCTAAAGAGTTGACTTGGTGAGAGTACTCGGTGGGGTGACCGGATGAACAGACTTAGAGAGTCGACTTGGTGAGAGTCCTTGGTGGGCCGACCTGGTTGGGTGACTTCGTGAACTGACTTAAAGAGTCAACTTGGTGGGAGTAGTTGGTGGGGTGACTTGATGAACGGACTTCAAGGGTCGACTTGGCGAGGTGACTTGATGAACGGTCCTAAAGAGTTGACTTGGTGAGAGTACTTGGTGTGGTGACTTGATGAAAAGACTTAAAGAGTCGAATTGGTGAGAGTACTTGGTGGGGTGACTTGATGAACGCACTTGAAGGGTCAACTTGGTGGGGCGACTTTATGAACAGACTTAAAGAGTTGACGTGGTGAGAGTGCTTGGTGGGGTGACTTGATGAACATAGTTAAATAGTCGACTTGGTGAGAGTAGTTGGTCGGGTGACTTGATGAACGCACTTGAAGAATCGACTTGGTTAGAGTACTTGGTGGGGTGACTTGATGAACGGACTTAAAGATTCGACTTGGTGGGCTGACCTGGCAGGGTGACTTGATGAACGGACTTAGAGAGTCGACTTGGTGAGAGTACTTGGTGGGCCGACCTGGCTGGGTGACTTGATGAACAAACTTAAAGAGTCGACTTGGTGAGAGTACTCGGTGGCCTGACCTAGTCACGTGACTTGATGAACGGACTTAAAGAGTCGACTTGGTGGGCCAACTTGGCCGGGTGACTTGATGAACGAACTTAAAGAGTCAACTTGGTGGGTCGAACTAGCGGGGTGACTTGGTGAGAGTACTTGGTGGGCTGACCTGGCAGGGTGACTTGATGAACGAACTTAGAGAGTCGACTTTGTGAGAGTACTTGGCGGGTCGAACTGGGAGGGTGACTTGATGAACAAACTTAAAGAGTCGACCTGGTGAGAGAACTTGGTGGGCCGAGCTGGCGGGGTGAATTGATGAACGAACCTAAAGAGTCAACTTTGTGAGAGTACTTGGTGGGCTGACCTGGCGGGGTGAGTTGATGACTGAACTTAAAGGGTCGACTTGGTGAGAGTACTTCGTGGGCCGACCTGGCGGGGCGACTTGATGAACGAACTTAAAGAGTCGACTTGGTGAGAGTACTCGGTGGGGTGACCTGATGAACAAACCTAAAGAGTCAACCTGGTGAGAGTACTTGGTGGGCCGACCTGGCGGGGTGACTTGGTGAGAAAACTTAAAGAGTCGACTTGGTGAGAGTAGTTGGTGGGCTGACCTGGCGGGGTGACTTGATGAACGAACTTAAAGAGTCAACCTGGTGGGCTGACTTGGCAGAGTGACTTCATGAATGAACTTAAAGAGTCCACTCGGTGGGCCAACCTGGCGGGGTGACTTGATGAACAAACTTAAAGAGTCGACTTGGTGAGAGTAATTTGTGGGCTGACCTGGCGGGGTGACTTGATGAATGAACTTAAAGAGTCGACTTGGTGGGGTGACTTGATGAACGCACTTGAAGGGTCGACTTGGTGGGGTGACTCTATGAACGGACCTAAAGAGTTGACTTGGTGAGAGTACTTGGTGGGGTGACTCGATGAAAGGACTTAAAGAGTCGACTTGGTGAGAGTACTTGGTGGCTAGACTTTATGAGCAGACTTAAAGAGTCCACTTGGTGAGAGTGGGCCTAACGGAGTGATGTGGTGAGTGGGCCTAACAGGGCGAGTTGGTGGGGCGACTTGGCGAGTGGTATTAGAGAGCCGATGTGGTGAGGTGACTCGGCGAGTTGGTTCATTGAGATGACCTAGTGAGCTGACTTGGCGAGTCAACCCGGCGAGTGAACTTAAAGAGTCGACTTGGAAACGTACTCGAGTCGACTTGGTGAGGCGACCCGGCGAGCGGGGTCAAAGAGTCAACATGGTGAGGTGACTCATTGAGTCAACATGGTGAGGCGACTCATGGTGAGGAGCTATCCTTGAGGTGACTTGGTGGGCCTACTTGATTAGTCGACTCGGTGAGCCGACCTGACGAGCTGACACGGTGAGCGGGCTTAAAGAGGCGACGACTTGGTGGGGTAACTCGGCAAGCCAACTTATTGAGGCAAAATGGTGAGTCGACTTGGTGAGCTGACTTGGTGAGCGCACTTAAAGAGTCAACTTCGTGAGGTGACTCGGCAAGTTAGCCCGCTGATGCGACTTGGGCGGGCCGACCTGGCGAACGAACTTAAAGAGGCAACTTGGGCGGGCTGACCTGGCGAGCGAACTTAAAGAGTTGACTTGGCAATGCACTTGAACAATCGACTTGGTGAGCTGACATGGTGAGTGGGCTTAGAGAAGCAACTCGGCAGGGCGACTTGATGAACGGACTTAAAGGGTTGACTTGGCGGGGTGACTTGATGAACGGACCTAAAGAGTTGAATTGGTGAGAGTACTTAGCGAGGTGAACTGATGAACGGACTTAAAGAGTCAACTTGGTGGGAGTACTTGGTGGGCCGACTTGATGAACAGACTTATAGAGTCGACTTGGTGAGAGTAGTTGTTCTGGTGACTTGATCAACGGACTTAAAGAGTCAGCTTGGCGGGGTGACTTGATGAAAGAACTTAAATAGTCGACTTGGTTGGGTGACTCGATGAACAAACTTAGAGGGTCAACTTTGCAGGGTGACTTGATGAACGGACCTAAAGAGTTGACTTGGTGAGAGTACTCGGTGGGGTGACCTGATGAACAGACTTAGAGAGTCGACTTGGTGAGAGTCCTTTGTGGGCCGACCTCATTGGGTGACTTCATGAACTGACTTAAAGAGTCGACTTGGTGGGAGTAATTGGTGGGGTGACTTGATGAACGGACTTCAAGGGTCGACTTGGCAAGGTGACTTGATGAACGGTCCTAAAGAGTTGACTTGGTGAGAGTACTTGGTGTGGTGACTTGATGAAAAGACTTAAAGAGTCGAATTGGTGAGAGTACTTGGTGGGGTGACTTGATGAATGCACTTGAAGGGTCGACTTGGTGGGGTGACTTTATGAACGGACCAAAAGAGTTGACATGGTGAGAGTACTTGGTGGGGTGACTTGATGAACATAGTTAAAGAGTCGACTTGGTGAGAGTAGTTGGTCGGGTGACTTGATGAACGCACTTGAAGAATCGACTTGGTTAGAGTACTTGGTGGGGTGAC
Source organism: Cupressus sempervirens (assembly GCA_028749045.1). Classification (NCBI taxonomy): domain Eukaryota; kingdom Viridiplantae; phylum Streptophyta; class Pinopsida; order Cupressales; family Cupressaceae; genus Cupressus; species Cupressus sempervirens. Next base: position 558,371,608 of record CM053784.1, on the reverse strand, counting down.
TTGATGAACGGACTTAAAGATTCGACTTGGTGGGCTGACCTAGCAGGGTGACTTGATGAATGGACTTAGAGAGTCGACTTGGTGAGAGTACTTGGTGGGCCGACCTGGCCGGGTGACTTGATGAACAAACTTAAAGAGTCGACTTGGTGAGAGTACTCGATGGGCTGACCTGGTCACGTGACTTGATGAACGGACTTAAAGAGTCGACTTGGTGGGCCGACTTGGCCGGGTGACTTGATGAACGAACTTAAAGGGTCAACTTGGTGGGTCAAACTAGTGGGGTGACTTGGTGAGAGTACTTGGTGGGCTGACCTGGCAGGGTGACTTGATGAACGAACTTAGAGAGTCGACTTTGTGAGAGTACTTGGTGGGTCGAACTGGCCGGGTGACTTGATGAATGAACTTAAAGAGTCGACCTGGTGAGAGAACTTGGTGGGCCAAGCTGGCGGGGTGAATTGATGAATGAACCTAAAGAGTTGACTTTGTGAGAGTACTTGGTGGGCTGACCTAGCGGGGTGAGTTGATGACCGAACTTAAAGGGTCGACTTGGTGAGAGTACTTGGTGGGCCGACCTGGCGGGGCGACTTGATGAACGAACTTAAAGAGTCGACTTGGTGAGAGTACTTGGTGGCTCAACTTTATGAGCAGACTTAAAGAGTCCACTTGGTGAGAGTGGGCCTAACGGGGCGATGTGGTGAGTGGGCCTAACGGGGCAAGTTGGTGGGGCGACTTGGCAAGTGGTATTAGAGAGCCGACGTGGTGAGGCAACTTGGCGAGTTGGTTCGTTGAGATGACATGGTGAGCTGACTTGGCGAGTCGACCCGGCGAGCGAACTTAAAGAGTCGACTTGGCAACATACCTGAGTCGACTTGGTGAGGCGACCCGGCGAGCGGGCTCAAAGAGTCAACATGGTGAGGTGACTCATTGAGTCAACATGGTGAGGCGACTCATGGTGAGGAGCTATCCTTTAGGCGACTTGGTGGGCCTACTTGATTAGTCGACTTGGTGAGCTGACCTGACGAGCTGACACGGTGAGCGAGCTTAAAGAGGCGACGACTTGGTGGGGTAACTCGGCAAGCCAACTTATCGAGGCGAGATGGTGAGTCGACTTGGTGAGCTGACTTGGTGAGCGCACTTAAAGAGTCAACTTCGTGAGGTGACTCGGCGAGTTAGCGCGATGATGCGACTTGGGCAGGCCGACCTGGCGAATGAACTTAAAGAGGCGACTTGGGCGGGCTGACCTGGCGCGCGAACTTAAAGAGTTGACTTCGCAACGCACTTGAACAATCGACTTGGTGAGCTGACATGGTGAGTGGGCTTAGAGAAGCAACTCGACGGGGTGACTTGATGAACGGACTTAAAGGGTCGACTTGGCAGGGTGACTTGATGAATGGACCTAAAGAGTTGACTTGGTGAGAGTACTTGGCAGGGTGAACTGATGAACGGACTTAAAGAGTCGACTTGGTGGGAGTACTTGGTGGGCCGACTTGATGAACGGACTTATAGAGTCAACTTGGTGAGAGTAGTTGTTCTGGTGACTTGATGAACGGACTTAAAGAGTCGGCTTGGCGGGGTGACTTGATGAAAGGACTTAAAGAGTCGACTTGGTCGGGTAACTCGATGAACGAACTTAGAGGGTCAACTTTGCGGGGTGACTTGATGAACGGACCTAAAGAGTTGACTTGGTGAGAGTATTCGGTGGGGTGACCTGATGAACAGACTTAGAGAGTCGACTTGGTGAGAGTCCTTGGTGGGCCGACCTGGTTGGGTGACTTCGTGAACTGACTTGAAGAGTCGACTTGGTGGGAGTACTTGGTGGGGTGACTTGATGAACGGACTTCAGGGGTTGACTTGGTGAGGTGACTTGATGAATGGTCCTAAAGAGTTGACTTGGTGAGAGTACTTGGTGTGGTGACTTGATGAAAAGACTTAAAGAGTCGAATTGGTGAGAGTACTTGGTGGGGTGACTTGATGAACGCACTTGAAGGGTCGACTTGGTGAGGTGACTTTATGAATGGACCGAAAGAGTTGATGTGGTGAGAGTGCTTGGTGGGGTGACTTGATGAACATAGTTAAAGAGTTGACTTGGTGAGAGTAGTTGGTCGGGTGACTTGATCAACGCACTTGAAGAATCGACTTGGTTAGAGTACTTGGTGGGGTGACTTGATGAATGGACTTAAAGATTCGACTTGGTGGGCCGACTTGGCGGGGTGACTTGATGAACGGACTTAGAGAGTCAACTTGGTGAGAGTACTTGGTGGGCCAATCTGGCCGAGTGACTTGATGAACAAACTTAAAGAGTCAACTTGGTGAGAGTACTCGGTGGGCTGACCTGGTCACGTGACTTGATGAACGGACTTAAAGAGTCGACTTGGTGGGCCGACTTGGCCAGGTGACTTGATGAACGAACCTAAAGGGTCGACTTGGTGGGTCGAACTAGCGGGGTGACTTGGTGAGAGTACTTGGTGGGCTGACCTGGCAGGGTGACTTGATGAACGAACTTAGAGAGTCGACTTTGTGAGAGTACCTGGTGGGTCGAACTGGCGGGGTGACTTGATGAATGAACTTAAAGAGTCGACCTGGTGAGAGAACTTGGTGGGCTGAGCTGGCGGGGTGAATTGATGAACGAACCTAAAGAGTCAACTTTGTGAGAGTACTTGGTGGGCCGACCTAGCGGGGTGAGTTGATGACCGAACTTAAAGGGTCAACTTGGTGAGAGTACTTGGTGGGCCGACCTGGCGGGGCGACTTGATGAACGAACTTAAAGAGTCGACTTGGTGAGAGTACTTGGTGGCTCGACTTTATGAGCAGACTTAAAGAGTCCACTTGGTGAGAGTGGGCCTAACGGGGCGATGTGGTGAGTGGGCCTAACGGGGCGAGTTGGTGGGGCGACTTGGCGAGTGGTATTAGAGAGCCGACGTGGTGAGGCGACTCGGCGAGTTGGTTCTTTGATATGACATGGTGAGCTGACTTGGCGAGTCGACCCGGTGAGCGAACTTAAAGAGTTGACTTGGCAACGTACTTGAACAACCGACTTGGTGAGCTGACATGGTGAGTGGGCTTAGAGAAGCAACTCAGCGGGGTGACTTGATGAACGGACTTAAAGGGTCGACTTGGCGGGGTGACTTGATGAACAGACCTAAAGAGTTGAGTTGGTGAGAGTACTTGGCGGGGTGAACTGATGAACGGACTTAAAGAGTCGACTTGGTGGGAGTACTTGGTGGGCCGACTTGATGAACGGACTTATAGAGTCAACTTGGTTAGAGTAGTTGTTCTGGTGACTTGATGAACAGACTTAAAGAGTCGGCTTGGCGGGGTGACTTGATGAAAGGACTTAAAGAGTCGACTTGGTCGGGTGACTCGATGAACGAACTTAGAGGGTCGACTTTGTGGGGTGACTTGATGAACGGACCTAAAGAGTTGACTTGGTGAGAGTACTCGGTGGGGTGACTTGATGAACAGACTTAGAGAGTCGACTTGGTTAGAGTCCTTGGTGGGCTGACCTGGTTGGGTGACTTCATGAACTGACTTAAAGAGTCGACTTGGTGGGAGTACTTGGTGGGGTGACTTGATGAACGGACTTCAAGGGTTGACTTGGCGAGGTGACTTGATGAACGGTCCTAAAGAGTTGACTTGGTGAGAGTACTTGGTGTGGTGACTTGATGAAAAGACTTAAAGAGTCGAATTGGTGAGAGTACTTAGTGGGGTGACTTGATGAACGCACTTGAAGGGTCGACTTGGTGGGGTGACTTTATGAACGGACCTAAAGAGTTGACGTGGTGAGAGTGCTTGGTGGGGTGACTTGATGAACATAGTTAAAGAGTCGACTTGGTGAGAGTAGTTGGTCGGGTGACTTGACCAACGCACTTAAAGAATCGACTTGGTTAGAGTACTTGGTGGGGTGACTTGATGAACGGAATTAAAGATTCAACTTGGTGGGCCGACCTAGCGGGGTGACTTGATGAACGGACTTCGAGAGTCGACTTGGTGAGTGTACTTGGTGGGCCGACCTGGCCGGGTGACTTGATGAACAAACTTAAAGAGTCGACTTGGTGAGAGTACTCGGTGGGCTGACCTGGTCACGTGACTTGATGAACGGACTTAAAGAGTCAACTTCGTGGGCCGACTTGGCCGGGTGACTTGATGAACGAACTTAAAGGGTCGACTTGGTGGGTCAAACTAGCGGAGTGACTTGGTGAGAGTACTTGGTGGGCTGACCTGGCAGGGTGACTTGATGAACGAACTTAGAGAGTCAACTTTGTGAGAGTACTTGGTGGGTCGAACTGGCGGGGTGACTTGATGAACGAACTTAAAGAGTCGACCTGGTGAGAGAACTTGGTGGGCCGAGCTGGCGGGGTGAATTGATGAACGAACCTAAAGAGTCAACTTTGTGAGAGTACTTGGTGGGCCGACCTAGCGGGGTGAGTTGATGACCGAACTTAAAGGGTCGACTTGGTGAGAGTACTTGGTGGGCCGACCTGGTGGGGCGACTTGATGAATGAACTTAAAGAGTCAACTTGGTGAGAGTACTCGGTGGGGTGACCTGATGAACAAACCTAAAGAGTCGACCTGGTGAGAGTACTTGGTGGGCCGACCTGGCGGGGTGACTTGGTGAGAAAACTTAAAGAGTGGACTTGGTGAGAGTAGTTGGTGGGCTGACCTGGCGGGGTGACTTGATGAACTAACTTAAAGAGTCGACCTGGTGGGCTGACTTGGCAGAGTGACTTCATGAATGAACTTAAAGAGTCCACTCGGTGGGCCGACTTGGCGGGGTGACTTGATGAACGAACTTAAAGAGTCGACTTGGTGAGAGTAATTTGTGGGCTGACCTGGCGGGGTGACTTGATGAATGAACTTAAAGAGTTGACTTGGTGGGGTGACTTGATGAACACACTTGAAGGGTCGACTTGGTGGGGTGACTCTATGAACGGACCTAAAGAGTTGACTTGGTGAGAGTACTTGGTGGGGTGACTCGATGAAAGGACTTAAAGAGTCGACTTGGTGAGAGTACTTGGTGGCTCGACTTTATGAGTAGACTTAAAGAGTCCACTTGGTGAGAGTGGGCCTAACGAGGCGATGTGGTGAGTGGGCCTAACGGGGCGAGTTGGTGGGGTGACTTGGCGAGTGGTATTAGAGAGCCGACGTGGTGAGGCGACTCGGCGAGTTGGTTCGTTGAGATGACATGGTGAGCTGACTTGGCGAGTTGACCCGACGAGCGAACTTAAAGAGTCAACTTGGCAACATACTCGAGTCGACTTGGTGAGGCGACCCAGCGAGCGGGCTCAAAGAGTCAACATGGTGAGGCGACTCATGGTGAGGAGCTATCCTTGAGGTGACTTTGTGGGCCTACTTGATTAGTCGACTTGGTGAGCCGACCTGACGAGCTGACACGGTGAGCGGGCTTAAGGAGGCGACGACTTGGTGGGGTAACTCGGCAAGCCAACATATCGAGGCGAGATGGTGAGTCGACTGTGTGAGCTGACTTGGTGAGCACACTTAAAGAGTCAACTTCGTGAGGTGACTCGGCGAGTTAGCTCACTGATGCGACTTGGGCGGGCCGACCTGGTGAACGAACTTAAAGAGGCGACTTGGGCGGGCTGACCTGGCGAGCGAACTTAAAGAGTTGACTTGGAAACGCACTTGAACAATCGACTTGGTGAGCTAACATTGTGAGTTGGCTTAAAGAAGCAACTCGGCGGGGCGACTTGATGAACGGACTTAAAGGGTCGACTTGGCGGGGTGACTTGATGAACGGACCTAAAGAGTTGACTTGGTGAGAGTACTTGGCGGGTTGAACTGATGAACGGACTTAAAGAGTCGACTTGGTGGGAGTACTTGGTGGGCCGACTTGATGAACAGACTTATAGAGTGGACTTGGTGAGAGTAGTTGTTCTGGTGACTTGATGAACGGACTTAAAGAGTCGGCTTGGCGGGGTGACTTGATGAAAGGACTTAAACAGTCGACTTGGTCGGGTGACTCGATGAACAAACTTAGAGGGTCGACTTTGCAGGGTGACTTGATGAACGGACCTAAAGAGTTGACTTGGTGAGAGTACTCGGTGGGGTGACCTGATGAACAGACTTAGAGAGTCGACTTGGTGAGAGTCCTTGGTGGGCCGACCTGGTCGGGTGACTCTGTGAACTGACTTAAAGAGTCGACTTGGTGGGAGTACTTGGTGGGGTGACTTGATGAACGGACTTCAAGGGTCGACTTGGCGAGGTGACTGGATGAACGGTCCTAAAGAGTTGACTTGGTGAGATTACTTGGTGTGGTGACTTGATGAACAGAATTAAAGAGTCAAATTGGTGAGAGTACTTGGTGGGGTGACTTGATGAACACACCTGAAGGGTCGACTTGGTGGGGTGACTTTATGAACGGACCTAAAGAGTTGACGTGGTGAGAGTGCTTGGTGGGGTGACTTGATGAACATAGTTAAAGAGTCAACTTGGTGATAGTAGTTGGTCGGGTGACTTGATGAACGCACTTGAAGAATCGACTTGGTGGGCCGACCTGGCGGGGTGACTTGATGAACAGACTTAGAGAGTCAACTTGGTGAGAGTACTTGGTGGGCCGACCTGGCCGGGTGACTTGATGAACAAACTTAAAGAGTCGACTTGGTGAGAGTACTCGGTGGGCTGACCTGGTCACGTGACTTGATGAACAGACTTAAAGAGTTGACTTGGTGGGCCGACTTGGCCGGGTGACTTGATGAACGAACTTAAAGGGTCGACTTGGTGGGTCGAACTAGCGGGGTGACTTGGTGAGAGTACTTGGTGGGCTGACCTAGCAGGGTGACTTGATGAACGAACTTAGAGAGTCGACTTTGTGAGAGTACTTGGTGGGTCGAACTGGCGGGGTGACTTGATGAACGAACTTAAAGAGTTGACCTGGTGAGAGAACTTGGTGGGCCGAGCTGGCGGGTTGAATTGATGAACGAACCTAAAGAGTTGACTTTGTGAGAGTACTTGGTGGGCCGACCTGGCGGGGTGAGTTGATGACCAAACTTAAAGGGTCGACTTGGTGAGAGTACTTGGTGGGCCAACCTGGCGGGGCAAGTTGATGAACAAACTTAAAGAGTCAACTTGGTGAGAGTACTCGGTGGGGTGACCTGATGAACAAACCTAAAGAGTTGACCTGGTGAGAGTACTTGGTGGGCCGACCTGGCGGGGTGACTTGGTGAGAAAACTTAAAGAGTCGACTTGGTAAGAGTAGTTGGTGGGCTGACCTGGTGGGGTGACTTGATGAACGAACTTAAAGAGTCAACCTGGTGGGCCGACTTGGCAGAGTGACTTCATGAACGAACTTAAAGAGTCCACTCGGTGGGCCGACCTGGCAGGGTGACTTGATGAATGAACTTAAAGAGTCAACTTGGTGGGGTGACTTGATGAACGCACTTGAAGGGTCGACTTGGTGGGGTGACTCTATGAACGGACCTAAAGAGTTGACTTGGTGAGAGTACTTGGTGGGGTGACTCGATGAAAGGACTTAAAGAGTCAACTTGGTGAGAGTACTTGGTGGCTCAAATTTATGAGCAGACTTAAAGAGTCCACTTGGTGAGAGTGGGCCTAACGGGGCGATGTGGTGAGTGGGCCTAACGGGGCGAGTTGGTGGGGCAACTTGGTGAGTGGTATTAGAGAGCCGACATGCTGAGGTGACTCGGTCAGTTGGTTCATTGAGATGACATGGTGAGCTGACTTGTCGAGTCGACCCACCGAGCGAACTTAAAGAGTCGACTTGGCAACGTACTCGAGTCGACTTGGTGAAGCGACCCGGGGAGCGGGCTCAAAGAGTCAACATGGTGAGGCGACTCATTGAGTCAACATGGTGAGGCGACTCATGGTGAGGAGCTATCCTTGAGGTGACTTGGTGGGCCTACTTGATTAGTCGACTTGGTGAGCCGACCTGACGAGCTGACACGGTGAGCGGGCTTAAAGAGGCGACGACTTGGTGGAGTAACTCGGAAAGCCAAATTATCGAGGCGAGATGGTGAGTCGACTTGGTCAGCTGACTTGGTGAGCGCACTTAAAGAGTCAACTTCGTGAGGTGACTCGGCAAGTTAGCCCGCTGATGCGACTTGGGCGGGCCGACCTGGCGAACGAACTTAAAGAGGCGACTTGGGCGGGCTGACCTGGTGAGCGAACTTAAAGAGTTGACTTGGCAACGTACTTGAACAACCGACTTGGTGAGCTGACATGGTGAGTGGGCTTAGAGAAGCAACTCGGCGGGGCGACTTGATGAACGGACTTAAAGGGTCGACTTGGCGGGGTGACTTGATGAATGGACCTAAAGAGTTGACTTGGTGAGAGTACTTGGCGGGGTGAACTGATGAATGGACTTAAAGAGTCGACTTGGTGGGTGTACTTGGTGGGCCAACTTGATGAACGAACTTATAGAGTCGACTTGGTGAGAGTAGTTGTTCTGGTGACTTGATCAATGGACTTAAAGAGTCAGCTTGGCGGGGTGACTTGATGAAAGGACTTAAAGAGTCGACTTGGTCGGGTGACTCGATGAACGAACTTAGAGGGTCGACTTTGCGGGGTGACTTGATGAACGGACCTAAAGAGTTGACTTGGTGAGAGTACTCGGTGGGGTGACCTGATGAACAGACTTAGAGAGTCAACTTGGTGAGAGTCCTTGGTGGGCCGACCTGGTTGGGTGACTTCGTGAACTGACTTAAAGAGTTGACTTGGTGGGAGTACTTGGTGGGGTGACTTGATGAATGGACTTCAAGGGTCAACTTGTCGAGGTGACTTGATGAACGGTCCTAAAGAGTTGACTTGGTGAGAGTACTTGGTGTGGTGACTTGATGAAAAGACCTAAAGAGTCGAATTGGTGAGAGTACTTGGTGGGGTGACTTGATGAACACACTTGAAGGGTCGACTTCGTGGGGTGACTTTATGAACGGACCGAAAGAGTTGACGTGGTGAGAGTGCTTGGTGGGGTGACTTGATGAACATAGTTAAAGAGTTGACTTGGTGAGAGTAGTTGCTCGGGTGACTTGATGAACACACTTGAAGAATCGACTTGGTTAGAGTACTTGGTGGGGTGACTTGATGAACGGACTTAAAGATTCGACTTGGTGGGCCGACCTGGCAGGGTGACTTGATGAACGGACTTAGAGAGTCGAATTGGTGAGAGTACTTGGTGGGCCGACCTGGCCGGGTGACTTGATGAACAAACTTAAAGAGTCGACTTGGTGAGAGTACTCGGTGGGCTGACCTGGTCACGTGACTTGATGAACGGACTTAAAGAGTCAACTTGGTGGGCCAACTTGGCCGGGTGACTTGATGAACGAACTTAAAGGGTCGACTTGGTGGGTCGAACTAGCGGGGTGACTTGGTGAGAGTACTTGGTGGGCCGACCTGGCGGGGTGAGTTGATGACCGAACTTAAAGGGTCGACTTGGTGAGAGTACTTGGTGGGCCGACCTGGCGGGGCGACTTGATGAACGAACTTAAAGAGTCGACTTGGTGAGAGTACTTGGTGGCTCAACTTTATGAGCAGACTTAAAGAGTCCACTTAGTGAGAGTGGGCCTAACGGGGCGATGTGGTGAGTGGGCCTAACGGGGCGAGTTGGTGGGGCAACTTGGCGAGTGGTATTAGAGAGCCGACGTGGTGAGGCGACTCGGTGAGTTGGTTCATTGAGATGACATCGTGAGATGACTTGGCGAGTCGACTCGGCGAGCGAACTTAAAGAGTCGACTTGGCAACGTACTCGAGTCGACCTCGTGAGGTGACCCGGCGAGCGGGCTCAAAGAGTCAACATGGTGAGGTGACTCATTGAGTCAACATGGTGAGGCGACTCATGGAGAGGAGCTATCCTTGAGGCGACTTGGTGGGCCTACTTGATTAGTCAACTTGGTGAGCCGACCTGACGAGCTGACACGGTGAGCGGGCTGAAAGAAGCGATGACTTGGTGGGGTAACTCGGCAAGCCAACTTATCGAGGCGAGATGGTGAGTCGACTTGGTGAGCTGACTTGGTGAGCGCACTTAAAGAGTCAACTTCGTGAGGTGACTCGGCGAGTTAGCCCGCTGATGCGACTTGGGCAGGCCGACCTGGTGAACAAACTTAAAGAGGCGACTTGGGCAGGCTGACCTTGCAAGCGAACTTAAAGAGTTGACTTGGCAACGCACTTGAACAATCGACTTGGTGAGCTGACATGGTGAGTGGGCTTAGAGAAGCAACTCAACGGGGTGACTTCATGAACGGACTTAAAGGGTCGACTTGGCGGGGTGACTTGATGAACGGACCTAAAGAGTTGACTTGGTGAGAGTACTTGGCTGGGTGAACTGATGAACAGACTTAAAGAGTCGACTTGGTGGGAGTACTTGGTGGGCCGACTTGATGAACGGACTTATAGAGTCGACTTGGTGAGAGTAGTTGTTCTGGTGACTTGATGAACGGACTTAAAGAGTCGGCTTGGCGGGGTGACTTGATGAAAGGACTTAAAGAGTCGACTTGGTCGGGTGACTCGATGAACGAACTTAGAGGGTCAACTTTGCGGGGTGACTTGATGAACGGACCTAAAGAGTTGACTTGGTGAGAGTACTCAGTGGGGTGACCTGATGAACAGACTTAGAGAGTCGACTTGGTGAGAGTCCTTGGTGGGCCGACCTGGTTGGGTGACTTCGTGAACTAACTTAAAGAGTCGACTTGGTGGGAGTACTTGGTGGGGTGACTTGATGAAAAGACTTCAAGGGTTGACTTGGCGAGGTGACTTGATGAACGGTCCTAAAGAGTTGACTTGGTGAGAGTACTTGGTGTGGTGACTTGATGAAAAGACTTAAAGAGTCGAATTGGTGAGAGTACTTGGTGGGGTGACTTGATGAACGCACTTGAAGGGTCAACTTGGTGGGGTGACTTTATGAAGGGACCGAAAGAGTTGACGTGGTGAGAGTGCTTGGTGGGGTGACTTGATGAACATAGTTAAAGAGTTGACTTGGTGAGAGTAGTTGGTCAGGTGACTTGATGAACGCACTTGAAGAATCGACTTGGTTAGAGTACTTGGTGGGGTGACTTGATGAACAGACTTAAAGATTCAACTTGGTGGGCCGACCTGGCGGGGTGACTTGATGAACGGACTTAGAGAGTCAGCTTGGAGAGAGTACTTGGTGGGCCGACCTGGCCGGGTGACTTGATGAACAAACTTAAAGAGTCGACTTTGTGAGAGTACTCGGTGGGCTGACCTCGTCACGTGACTTGATAAACGGACTTAAAGAGTCGACTTGGTGGGCCGACTTGGCTGGGTGACTTGATGAACGAACTTAAAGGGTCGACTTGGTGGGTCGAACTAGCGGGGTGACTTGGTGAGAGTACTTGGTGGGCTGACCTGGTAGGGTGACTTGATGAACAAACTTAGAGAGTCGACTTTGTGAGAGTACTTGGTGGGTCGAACTGGCGGGGTGACTTGATGAACGAACTTAAAGAGTCAACCTGGTGAGAGAACTTGGTGGGCCGAGCTGGCGGGGTGAATTGATGAACGAACCTAAAGAGTCAAATTTGTGAGAGTACTTGGTGGGCCGACCTGGCGGGGTGAGTTGATGACCGAACTTAAAGGGTCGACTTGGTGAGAGTACTTGGTGGGCCGACCTGGCGGGGCGACTTGATGAACGAACTTAAAGAGTCGACTTGGTGAGAGTACTTGGTGGCTCGACTTTATGAGCAGACTTAAAGAGTCCACTTGGTGAGAGTGGGCCTAACGGGGCGATGTGGTGAGTGGGCCTAACAGGGCGAGTTGGTGGGGCGACTTGGCGAGTGGTATTAGAGAGCTGACATGGTGAGGCGACTTGGCGAGTTGGTTCGTTGAGATGACATGGTGAGCTGACTTGGCGAGTCGACCCGGCGAGCGAACTTAAAGAGTCGACTTGGTAACGTACTCGAGTCAACTTGGTGAGGCGACCCGACGAGCGGGCTCAAAGAGTCAACATGGTGAGGCGACTCATTGAGTCAACATGGTGAGGCGACTCATGGTGAGGAGCTATCCTTGAGGCGACTTGGTGGGCCTACTTGATTAGTCGACTTGGTGAGCCGACCTGACGAGCTGACACGGTGAGCGGGCTTAAAGAGGCGACGACTTGGTGGGGTAACTCGGCAAGCCAACTTATCGAGGCGAGATGGTGAGTCGACTTGGTGAGCTAACTTGGTGAGCGCACTTAAAGAGTCAACTTCGTGAGGTGACTCGGCGAGTTAGCCCGCTGATGCGACTTGGGCGGGCCGACCTGGCTAGCAAAATTGGCAAGCAAACTTATAGAATCGACTTGTTGTCCCCAGCCAGGATCGCACGCCTGGGTCGACCCAACTTGGGTCATCCGACTTTACCCGCTTTTGGATCACGCACAAGTTTCAGTTCACGTATTGCCGAGCCGACTCGAGGCGTTATGCCTAGCTAGCCAGATTCGAGGTAGGGTAGCCGAAACGATCCGATTTGAGAATTTTCTTTATAAAAAGAGATCATGATAGGCCTCGTAAGGCAAAAAAGAATGAAATTTTGGGAGTTAAAAAAAAAAATGTTACCCGGTTTTGGATCGCGCATAGGGCTCGAGTCACGTAGCATTGAGGTGCCCTGGGTGACATGATTCGAGCAAAAAGTCGACGGTGGCATGAGTCGTGCAAAAACATTGGAGGCCATTAAGGCTCGAGGCGCTTCGAGTCGAGGTTGCCGAGGCGGGTCGGGTTGAAAACTTTGGGTGTTAACCAAAAAGAAAAAGTTAACCGCTTTTGGATCATGTACACGGCTCGGGGCACTTAGAATCAAGTCGAGCACGGTGACATGAGTTGTGCGAAAAATTTGGAGACGACTCGAGTCGGGGCATCCGACTCTATTCGAGTTCAAAACTTTGGGACTTGACAAAAAAAAGAAAAAAGAAAAATTTACCCAATTTTGGATCACGTAAGTGACTCAGGCCACTCAGAATCAAGGCGAGTACGATTACATGAGTCGAGCGAAAAAAAAAATGGAGGCAGTTAAGGCTCGAGGCAATTCGAGTCGGGGTAGCTGAGTCGATTCGAAAACTTTGGCCGTTAGCCAGAAAAAGAGTTAATCGCTTTTGGATCACGTACATGACTTGGGGCACATAGAATCAAGTCAAGCACGGTGACATGAGTGGTTCGAAAAAATTGCAGGCGATTAAGGCTCGAGGCGATTTGAGTTGGGGTTGCTGACATGATTCGGGTTGAAATCTTTGGGTGTTAACCAAAGAAGGAAGAAGTTAATCCCTTTTGGATCACGTACATGACTCGGGGCAACAAGTCGAGAACGGTGACATGAGTCCTGCGAAAAAAATGGAGGCGGTTAAGGCTCGAGGCGATACGAGTCGGGGTCGCTGACACAATTTGGGTTGAAAACTTTGGGCGTTAACCGAAAAAAAGAGTTGACCGCCTTTGGATCACGCACATGACTCGGCGCACTTAGAATCATGTCGAGCATGGTGACATGAGTCGTGCGAAAAAATTGGAGGCGGTTAAGGCTCGACGCGATTCGAGTCGGGGTTCGGGTAATTCGGGCGATTCATGTCGGGGTTGCCGACACGGTTTGAGTTGAAAACTTTGGGCATTAACCCCCAAAAAAAGAAAGGTTGACCTCTTTTGGACCACGTACATGACTCGGGGCACTTAGAATCAAGTCGAGCACGGTGACATGGGTTGTGCAAAAAATTTTCAGGTGATTCGAGTCAGGGTAGCCAACTCAATTTGAGTTCAAAACTTTGGGCGTTAACCAAAAAAATAAGTTGACCGATTTTGGATCATGTACATGAGTCGTCTGCCCTCGCGAAAATTACAAAACCCGGGGACCCGCCTGGAATTTGCAGTCGGAAGATTTTTTTGCCCTCACGAAAATTTACAAACCCGACCCGCTCGAAATTTGGACTTGGAAGTTTTTTCCGCCCTCACGGAATTTTCAAACCCCACCCGCTCAGAATTTGGCACTTGGAAAATTACGAAACCCCGCCTGCCCAGAATTTGGACTTGGAAGATTTTTCCGCCCTCACAAAAATTGCAAACCCGACCCACATGGAAAACTTTTTCGCACTTGCAGAAATCACAAAACCCCACCCGCGGGGAATTTGGCACTCCAGAGATTTTTCCGCCCTTTCGAAAATCGCAAACCCCACCAGCTCGGAATTTGGGACTCGGGAGATTTTTTTCCCCCTCGTGGAAATTCTACAAAACCCCACTCACCTGAAATTTGGCACTTG
>CM053784.1:558327411-558352411 GCA_028749045.1 Cupressus sempervirens | reverse complement strand
CCGTGATCCGAACACTTCATCAGATCATTCAATCGGTAGGAGCGACGGGCAGTGTGTACAAAGGGCAGGGACGTAGTCAACGTGAGCTCATGACTCGCGCTTACTAGGAATTCCTCATTGAAGATCAATAGTTGCAATGGTCTATCCCCATCACGATGCAATTTGGCAAGATTTCCCAAACCTTTCGGGCCAGGGAGAGAAACTTGTTGGTTGCATCAGTGTAGCATGCGTGCAGCCCAGAACATCTAAGGGCATCACAGACCTGTTATTGCTTCAAACTTCCATGGCCTAGGAGGCCATAGTCCCTCTAAGAAGCTGGCCGCGAAGGGGAACCTCCGCGTAGCTAGTTAGCAGGCTGAGGTCTCATTCATTAACGGAATTAACCAGACAAATCGCTCCACCAACTAAGAATGGCCATGCACCACCACCCATAGAATCAAGAAAGAGCTCTCAATCTGTCAATCCTTACTATGTCTAGACCTGGTAAGTTTTCCCGTGTTGAGTCAAATTAAGCCGTAGGCTCCACTCCTAGTGGTGCCCTTCTGTCAATTCCTTTAAGTTTCAACCTTGCGACCATACTCCCCCCGAAACCCAAACACTCTGATTTCTCAGAAGGTGCTGGCGGAGTCCTTAGAGCAACATCCGCCGATCCCTGGTCAGCATCGTTTATGGTTGAGACTAGGACGGTATCTGATCGTCTTCGAGCCCCCAACTTTCATTCTTGATTAATGAAAACATCCTTGGCAAATGCTTTCGCAGTGGTTTGTCTTCCATAAATCCAAGAATTTCACCTCTGACAATGAAATATGAATGCCCCCGACAGTCCCTATTAATCATTACTCTGGTCCCGAAGGCCAACGGAACAGGACCAGACTCCTATCGCGTTATTCCATGCTAATGTATTCAGAGCGTAGGCTTGCTTTGAGCACTCTAATTTTTTCAAAGTAATGGCGCCGGAACCGCGACCCAGCTAATTAAGGCCAGGAACACGCCACCAACAGAAGGGACGTGAGGGCCAGTGCACACCCAGAAGGCGGACCGACCGTGACGACCCAAGGTCCAACTACGAGCTTTTTAACTGCAACAACTTAAATATACGCTATTGGAGCTAGAATTACCGCGGCTGCTGGCACCAAACTTGCCCTCCAATGGATCCTCGTTAAGGGATTTAGATTGTACTCATTCCAATTACCAAACTCGATGAGCCCAGTATTGTTATTTATTGTCACTACCTCCCCGTGTCAGGATTGGGTAATTTGCACGCCTGCTGCCTTCCTTGGATGTGGTAGCCGTTTCTCAGGCTCCCTCTCCGAAATCGAACCCTAATTCTCCGTCACCCGTCACCACCATGGTAGGCCTCAATCCTACCATTGAAAGTTGATAGGGCAGAAATTTGAATGAAGCATCGCCAGCACAAAGGCCGTGCGATCCGTCGAGTTATCATGAATCACCGGAATAGCGGGCGAGCCCGCGCCGGCCTTTTATCTAATAAATGCATCCCTTCCGAGAGTCGGGATTTGGTGCACATATTAGCTCTAGAATTACTACGGTTATTCGAGTAGCAAAGTACCATCAAACAAACTATAACTGATTTAATGAGCCATCCATAGTTTCAAAGTCTGAAATAGTTCATACTTAGACATGCATGGCTTAATCTTTGAGACAAGCATATGACTATTGGCAGGATCGACCAGGTAGCTTCTAACAACGAGGGGACCCCCAAGACCTACTATAGCCAAGGGATGCCCGCCGCGATGGGAAACCAAAATTTGCATTCTCTCCATCATGCATCCAAACATAATCCGCCGACCGGAGAGGGCCGAACAGGGAGCCTCGGTACAGAAAAGTTCCTATGGCTGAACACTCACACTAGCATTATCGGACAAGCTTCAATCTCATGCACATGCACATACTGAAGAATTGGCACCATGAGGAAACCACCCGCGAGGACCCACATCTTGGCAAAAAGCATTCGTGCAATTTCTTCCCCTAGACAGACACGTTGGGCCTGCACTTGTCGGAGCATTGCAAAGATGAGCGCTCTGGTTCGCAGGAGCCTGAGAAGAACATCTCGTACAAAACCCGTTCCCCAAAAATGCTCGAATCACAAATGCTCACAGCAGGGTCGTAATGCAAAGATGTACACTGCGCACGCGACCGAGTAAGGACACTCAGAGACATCCATTTCCCAGGCATATGCCCCCTAAACGCTTTTTGGTGCACCCCGTACAAACGGCCATACTTCGACAAGCCCTCCCAGAATTTCGCATCTGAAGGGAGAGATGAAATGCCTTGGGCTTTTTGTCCACACAATGCAAACACCGAGCGCTCTCTTTAGGGGGGAGCTGAAGAAGAGTATCTCCCGTAGAACCCACGAGCCGTAGCCGTTCGGATCGCACAGGGCAGGACAGGGCATGGAGAGTTTCCGCATCCAAAAAAAAATTATCGGTAATACTCTACGCTTCTACTGGCCCAGACCACAAAGGTTGTCATGAAAGTGCCATGCACTTCTGTGGGATGAGACAGTGAAGAGGCGAGCACGCACCGAGAACGCACTAGCGAATAAATTATGCGGCAACCAAACCTTTCGCCGGCCCCCCTCTCAATCCCAAGGCTCTACTGATCGGCAAAAAACTTAGGGTGGAGAGTGGACCCTTGATGAAATTAGGGAAGTTGAGCAATGCACCTGTGCAACCATCTCTTTCCTTCTTGCCATTTGGGCAGGATAAAAATGCAATGATAGAACGTGCCAATGAGACGGAGCCCTTGGCTAAAAGATACAACTCCATACACACTCAGCAACAAGCGCATCTTAGAATCGAACACCAAATGTGCAGTGTGTTGCAAGCCGTGCATACACCTACATATAGGGTATATCCATCAAAACAAAGCGACAAGTACTTCCCACCAGCTCCGCCATTGCGATTACCGAATGGGATAATACTCACCGCCACAGATTAATGAACATCATTACCGTCTCGGAATAGATACAAGCACATCGAGCTTCATCCGATCAGCTGGATGAATTTCACCTTGAAGGGGCCCAATCGAAAAGTTCTGGAGGTCATCTCCTGGAACTCTCAAGAACAAGGCCCATCTTACATGCAAACTCTGCTACTGCGCAAACATAGGTTGCAATTAAAGAGAAATTGCAAGGCCGTCACAATGGCCCGAGGCCAATGCTCTGACTAAGTCAATTTTCTCTTGCAATCACCATGCCGCCGTTCACAGAGAGATCTCCCCATTCACTTCTGACGCGACGCACAATCCAAGGGCTAGACACGAGCTTGCCCTTGAAAGGCCACTTTCCAAGGCATCCCCCGATGACACATTGGAACGACAACCGCTGTCGAACCATTTCCCAATGTTGTGCCGATCGAGTTGGCACAGAGCCGCTAGACGAGGGCTCCCATTTTAGATCGAGTTTTAAAATCACCAAGAAGATGCGGTGAGGGCTGGCAACCACTGCCAAACCTTTTTCCAAAATTGCACCAGCTGAGTGACTAGAAAACATGCTTTACGCGATAGGCACGCAAAAAATTTTGCTAGAGCCCCAAGCACCCACCTCATGGCCAGAGACAAGGGCTCGCCATTAGATCAACTTCAAAATTGCTGAACAGACACGCTGTAGAATGGCAACCACTGCCAAGTCTCTTCCGTAGTTGTGTCGATCGAGTGATCGAAGAAGGTGATCTAAGAGAGGGTCCAAGCATAGGCATTCGTCGAGGGATTCGCACCGATGGCATAAATTTATGCAATACCCGAGCAACACCGGATGGAGGTGCTAGACGAGGGCTCCCATTTTAGATCGAGTTTTAAAATCACCAAGTAGACGCGGTGAGGGCTGGCAACCGCTGCCAAAACTTTTTCCGAAATTGCGCCATCTGAGTGACAAGAAAACATGATCTAAAGGAGAGTCCAGGAATAGCACCCTCGAGGGTGGGCTTCATGCCCCTCTAATTGATTCAACGTCGGCGTCCACCGTTTCAAAATTTGACATATCCATCCGCCCTGACAGCGGTGTTGAATCAATGAGGGGGGCATGGGAGAGGCTCACGGCAACCACCTCTCCCATTGTAGCCGCGATAGGCACGCAAAAAAATTTGCTAGAGCGCCAAGCACCCACCTCATGGCTAGAGACAAGGGCTCGCCATTAGATCAACTTCGAAATCACTGAACAGACGCGCTGTAGAATGGCAACCGCTGCCAAGTCTCTTCCGTAGTTGTGTCGGTCGAGTGATCGAACAAGGTGATCTAAGAGAGGGTCCAAGCATAGGCATTCGTTGGGGGATTCGCGCCTTGGCATAAATTTATGCAATACCCGAGCAACACCGGACGGAGGTGCTAGACGAGGGCTCTCGTTTTAGATCGAGTTTTAAAATCACCAAGTAGACGCGGTGAGGGCTGGCAACCACTGCCAAACCTTTTTCCAAAATTGCGCCAGCTGAGTGACAAGAAAACATGATCTAAAGGAGAGTCCAAGAATAGCACCCTCGAGGGTGGGCTTCATGCCCCTCTAATTGATTCAATGTCGGCGTCCACCATTTCAAAATCTGACATATCCATCTGCCCTGACAGCGGCGTTGAATCAATGAGCTGGGCACGGGAGAGGCTCGTGGCAACCACCTCCCCCATTGTAGCCGCAATAGGCTTGCAAAAAATATTGCTAGAGCGCCAAGTACCCACCTCATGGCTATCGACAAGGGCTCGCCATTAGATCAACTTCGAAATCGCAGAACGGACGCGGTGTAGAATGGCAACTGTGGCCAAGTCTCTTCCATAATTATGTCGGTCGAGTGATCGAAGAAGGTGATCTAAGAGAGGGTCCAAGCGTGTAGGCATTCGTTGGGGGATTCACGCCAATGGCAAAAATTTGTGCAATACCCGAGAAACACCAGACGGAGGTGCAAGACTAGGGCTCCCGTTTTAGATCAAGTTTTAAAATCACCGAGTAGACGCGGTGAGGGGCTGGCAACCGCTGCCAAACCTTTTTCCAAAATTACGCCAGCTAAGTGACAAGAATACATGATCTAAAGGAGAGTCCAGGAATAGCACCCTCGAGGGTGGGCTTCATGCCCCTCTAATTAATTCAACGTCGGCGTCCACCATTTCAAAATCCGACATTTCCATCCGCCCTGATAGTAGCGTTGAATCAATGAGGGGGGGTACGGGAGAGGCTCGCGGCAACCACCTCTCCCATTGTAGCCACGATAGGCACGCAAAAAATTTTGCAAGAGCACCAAGCACCCACCTCATGGCTAGAGGCAAGGGTTCGCCATTAGATCAACTTCGAAATCGCTGAACAGACGCGGTGTAGAATGGCAACCGCTGCCAAGTCTCTTTCGTAGTTGCGTCGGTCGAGTGATCGAACAAGGTGATCTAAGAGAGGGTCCAAGCATAGGCATTCTTTGTGGGATTCGTGCCGATGACATAAATTTATGCAATACCCGAGCAACACCGGACGGAGGTGCTAGACGAGGGCTCCCGTTTTAGATCGAGTTTTAAAATCACCAAGTAGACATGGTGAGGGCTGGCAACTGCTGCCAAACCTTTTTCCGAAATTGCGCCAGCTGAGTGACAAGAAAACATGATCTAAAGGAGATTCCAAGAATAGCACCCTCGAGGGTGGGCTTCATGCCCCTCTAATTGATTCAACGTCGGCGTCCACTGTTTCAAAATCTGACATATCCATCCGCCCGGACAGCAGCGTTGAATCAATGAGGGGGGCACGGGAGAGGCTCGCGGCAACCACCTCTCCCCTTGTAGCTGTGATAGGCACACAAAAAATTTTGCTAGAGCGCCAAGCACCCACCTCATGGCTAGAGACAAGGGCTCGCCATTAGATCAACTTCGAAATCGCTGAACAGACGCGCTGTAGAATGGCAACTGCTACCAAGTCTCTTCCGTAGTTGCGTCGGTCGAGTGATCGAAGAAGGTGATCTAATAGAGGGTCCAAGCGTAGGCATTCATTGGGGGATTCACGCCGATGGCATAAATTTATGCAATACTCGAGCAACATCGGACAGAGGTGCTAGACGAGGGCTCCTATTTTAGATCGAATTTTAAAATCACCGAGTAGACGGGGTGAGGGCTGGCAACCGCTGCCAAACCTTTTTCCAAAATTGTGCCAGCTGAGTGACAAGAAAACATGATCTAAAGGAGAGTCCAGGAATAGCACCCTCGAGGGTGGGATTCATGCCCCTCTAATTGATTCAACGTCGGCGTCCACCTTTTTCAAAATTCGACATATCCATCCGCCCTGACAGCGGCGTTGAATCAATGAGGGGGGCACGGGAGAGGCTCGCGGCAACCACCTCTCCCCTTGTAGCCACGATAGGCACGCAAAAAAATTTGCTAGAGCGCCAAGCACCCACCTCATGGCTAGAGACAAGGGCTCGCCATTAGATCAACCTCAAAATCGCTGAACAGACGCACTGTAGAATGGTAACCGCTGCCAAGTCTCTTCCGTAGTTGCGTCGGTCGAGTGATCGAAGAAGGTGATCTAAGAGAGGGTCCAAGCGTAGGCATTCGTTGGGGGATTCGCGCCGATGGCATAATTTTATGCAATACCCGAGCAACACCGGACGGAGGTGCTAGACGAGGGCTCCCGTTTTAGATCAAGTTTTAAAATCACCAAGTAGACGCGGTGAGGGATGGCAACTGCTGCCAAACCTTTTTCCGAAATCGCGCCAGCTGAGTGACAAGAAAACATGATCTAAAGGAGAGTTGAGGAATAGCACATCCGGGGTGGGTTTCATGCCCCTCTAATTGATTCAACGTCGGCGTCCACCGTTTCAAAATCTGACATATCCATCCGCCTTGACACCGGCGTTGAATCAATGAGGGGGGCACGGGAGAGGCTCACGGCAACCACCTCTCCTATATAAGCTATTAGTGCGAGGCTCGCTCTGCATTAGAAATTAGCGAACACAATGACATCCGCCTTAAAAATCCAAATCCTTTAAAATTCCTACCAAACAGCCATTCACGACCCAATTTTTTATGAGGTCGGCAGAGGAGCAAAAGATTGTCATCGGTTAGGAGATGTGAGTTCATGGAGCCGAGGGATTGAAATGGTCATCGAGCTCATCCGATCAACTGGATGAATTTCACCTTGAAGGGGTCCAATCCAAAAGTTCCAGAGGTCATCTCCTAGAACTCTCGAGAACAAGGCCCATCTTACATGCAAACTCTGCTACTGCGCAAACATAGGTTGCAATTAAAGAGAAATTGCGAGGCCATCACAATGGCCCGAGGCCAATGGCTCTGACTAAGTCAATTTTCTCTTGCAATCACCATGCCGTCGTTCATAGAGAGATCTCCCCATTCACTCTTGATGTGATGCACAATCCAAGGTCTAGACGCGAGACCACCCTTGAAAGAAAGACCACTTTCCAAGACATCCCCCAATGACACATTGGAACGTCAACCACTGTCAAACCACTCCCAATGTTGTGCCAATCGAGTTGGCACAGAGGCGACCTTAGGGAGCTCCCGCGTAGCAATCGGGATGTGCTTTTGTGCCCATGTCTCACAAAAACCAATGTTAGCTGTGGACAAATTTGGAATCCAAGGGCTCGCATCCATCGATATCGTCGGCACTAGGTCTATATATTCAAAGGCCACGGAGAGGTTCCGATAAGAGAAGCTCCCCTGCTCGCTTGCACAAACATATCCCAAATTCTAGACACAAGCTCCCGCCCTTAGCATCACTCTCCAGATCACCGCAATGACACATTGGAATGACAACTGCTGTCGAACAACTCCCAAAATTGTGGCAATGGAGTGAGAAAGAAGAGCAACTTTTGGGAGCTGTGCAGAGCAAACGGGCTGTGCTGCTGCTTCATTCCACTCTTATATAGATCCAAAATTGTTGATTTCGTTTGGAATCTAAGGCTGCATTCGTCCTTGCTCAAACAAGGAATGGCTCTTCTAATCAAATGGCCACGGGGAGCTTCCGATAACAAAGGCTCCCTTGTCACTCGTGATGCGCAGGCCAACTGCTAGATGACGGGTCACCGTTTAGATCGCTGCCTAGGCAACCACCACAATGGCACCATTGGAACGACAACCGCTGCTGAACCGTTCTGAAAATTTTGTGCCAAAGAAGTTGTTGCGTAGAGAACGACTCTGGGGAGAGAGCCCTCGCATAGCAAAATCGGGATGGCTTCACGGCCCTCCCAATAGAAACGATGCTGGTGCCAATATTCCAAAAATCTGAATAACGTGTCTTTCGCGAACACCAGCACTGATTTCTATTAGGGAGGGTCGCCGATAACTTTTGTTATCAAAGCTCCCATTGTAAGCCACGATAGGCACACAAAATATTGCTAGAGCCCCAAGCACCAACCTCATGGCTAGACAAGGGCTCGCCATTAGTAGATCAACTTCAAAATCGCTGAATAGATGCACTGTGGAATGGCAACCACTGCCAAGCCTCTTTCATAATTGTGTTGGTCGAGTGATCGAAGAAGGTGATCTAAGAGAGAGTCCAAGGCTAGGGATTCGTTGGGTGATTCACGCCGATAGCAAAAAATTATGCAATACCCGAGCAACACCGGACGGAGGTGCTAGACGAGGGCTCCCATTTTAGATCGAGTTTTAAAATCACCAAGTAGACGCGGTGAGGGCTAGCAACCGCTGCCAAACCTTTTTCTGAAATTGCGCCAGCTGAGTGACAAGAAAACATGATCTAAAGGAGAGTCGGGGAATAGCACCCTCGAGGGTGGGCTTCATGCCCCTCTAATTGATTCAACATCGGCATCCACCATTTCAAAATCTGACATATCCATCCGCCCTGATAGCGGCGTTGAATCAATGAGGGGGGCACGAGAGAGGCTTGCGGCAAACACCTCTCCCGTTGTAGCCACGATAGGCATGCAAAAATTTTTGCTAGAGCAGCAAGCACCCACCTCATGGCTAGAGACAAGGGCTCGCCATTAGATCAACTTCGAAATCGCTAAACAGACGCGCTGTAGAATGGCAACCGCTGCCAAGTCTCTTCCATAGTTGCGTCGGTCGAGTGATCGAAGAAGGTGATCTAAGAGAGGGTCCAAGCGTAGGCATTCGTTGGGAGATTCGTGCCGATGGCATAAATTTATGCAATACCCGAGCAACACCGGACGGAGGTGCTAGACGAGGGCTCCCGTTTTAGATCGAGTTTTAAAATCACCAAGTAGACGCGGTGAGGGCTGGCAACCGCTGCCAAACCTTTTTCCGAAATTGCGGCAGCTGAGTGGCAAGAAAACATGATCTAAAGGAGAGTCTAGGAATAGCACCCTCGAGGGTGGGCTTCATGCCCCTCTAATTGATTCAACGTTGGCGTCCACCATTTCAAAATCTGACATATCCATCCGCCCTGACAGCGGCGTTGAATCAGTGAGGGGGGCATGGGAGAGGCTCGTGGCAACCACCTCTCCCCTTGTAGCCACGATAGGCACGCAAAAAAATTTTGCTAGAGCGCCAAGCACCCACCTCATGGCTAGAGACAAGGGCTCGCCATTAGATCAGCTTTGAAATCGCTGAACAGACGCGCTGTAGAATGGCAACTGCTGCCAAGTCTCTTTCGCAGTTGCGTCGGTCGAGTGATCGAAGAAGGTGATCTAAGAGAGGGTCCAAGCATAGGCATTCGTTGGGGGATTCGCGCTGATGGCATAAATTTCTGCAATACCCAAGCAACACCGAACGGAGGTGCTAGATGAGGGCTCCCGTTTTAGATCGAGTTTTAAAATCACCAAGTAGACGTCGTGAGGGCTGGCAACCACTGCCAAACCTTTTTCTGAAATTGCGCTAGCTGAGTGACAATAAAACAGGATCTGAAGGAGAGTCCATGAATAGCACCCTCGAGGGTGGGCTTTCATGCCCCTCTAATTGATTCAACGTCGGCGTCCACCGTTTCAAAATCTGACATATCCATCTGCCCTGACAGCGGCGTTGAATCAATGAGGGGGGCACGGGAGAGGCTCGCGGCAACCACCTCTCCCCTTGTAGCCGTGATAGGCACACAAAAAATTTTTCTAGAGCACCAAGCACCCACCTCATGGCTAGAGACAAGGGCTTGCAATTAGATCAACTTCAAAATCGCTGAACAGACGCGCTGTAGAATGGCAATCGCTGCCAAGTCTCTTCCGTAGTTGTGTCGGTCGAGTGATCGAAGAAGGTGATCTAAGAGAGGGTCCAAGCATGTAGGCATTCGTTGGGGGATTCGCGCCGATGGCATAAATTTATGCAATACCCGAGCAACACCGAACGAAGGTGCTAGACGAGGGCTCCCATTTTAGATCGAGTTTTAAAATCACCAAGTAGACGCGGTGAGGGCTGGCAACCGCTGCCAAACCTTTTTCCGAAATTGCGCCAGCTGAGTGACAAGAAAACATGATCTAAAGGAGAGTCCAGGAATAGCACCCTCGAGGGTGGGCTTCATGCCCCTCTAATTGATTCAACGTCGGCGTCCACCGTTTCAAAATCCGACATATCCATCCGCCCTGACAGCGGCGTTGAATCAATGAGGGGAGCATGGGAGAGGCTCGCGGCAACCACCTCTCCCGTTGTAGCCACGATAGGCACGCAAAAAATTTTGCTAGAGCACCAAGAACTCACCTCATGGCTAGAGACAAGGGCTTGGCATTAGATCAACATCAAAATCGCTGAACAGACGCGCTGTAGAATGGCAACCGCTGCCAAGTCTCTTCCGTAGTTGCGTCGGTTGAGTGATCGAAGAAGGTGATCTAAGAGAGGGTCCAAGTGTATGCATTAGTTGGGGGATTCACGCCAATGGAATAAATTTATGCAATACCCAGGCAACACCGGACGGAGGTGCTAGATGAGGGCTCCCATTTTAGATCGAGTTTTAAAATCACCACGTAGACACGGTGAGGGCTGGCAACCGCTGCCAAACCTTTTTCCAAAATTGCGCTAGCTGAGTGACAAGAAAATGTGATCTAAAGGAGAGTCTAGGAATAGCACCCTCGAGGGTGGGCTTCATGCCCCTCTAATTGATTCAACGTCGGCGTCCACCGTTTCAAAATCTGACATATCCATCCGCCCTGACAGCGGCGTTGAATCAATGAGGGGGGCACGAGAGAGGCTCGCGGCAACCACCTCTCCCATTGTAGCCACGATAGGCATGCAAAAAATTTTGCTAGAGCGCCAAGCACCCACCTCATGGCTAGAGACAAGGGCTCGCCATTAGATCAACTTTGAAATCGCTGAACAGACGTGCTGTAGAATGGCAATTACTGCCAAGTCTCTTCTGTAGTTGCATCGGTCGAGTGATCGAAGAAGGTGATCTAAGAGAGGGTCCAAGCGTAGGCATTCATTGGGGGATTCGTGCCGTTGGCATAATTTTATGCAATACCCGAGCAACATCGGACAGAGGTGCTAGGCGAGGGCTCCCGTTTTAGATCAAGTTTTAAAATCACCAAGTAGACGCAGTGAGGGATGGCAACCGCTGCCAAACCTTTTTCTGAAATTGCGCCAGCTGAGTGAGAAGAAAACATGATATAAAGGAGAGTCAAGGAATAGCACATCCAGGGTGGGCTTCATGCCCCTCTAATTGATTCAACATCGGCGTCCACTGTTTCAAAATCTAACATATCCATCCGCCTTGACACCGACGTTGAATTAATGAGAGGGGCACGGGAGAGGCTCGCGGCAACCACCTCTCCTATATAAGCTATTAGTGCGAGGCTCGCTCTGCATTAGAAATTAGCGAACACACCAACATCTGCCTTAAAAATCCAAATCCTTTAAAATTCCTATCAAACAGCCATTCACGACCCAATTCTTTATGAGGTCGGCAGAGGAGCAAAAGATTGTCATCGGTTACGAGATGTGAGTTCATGGAGCCGAGGGACTGAAATGGTCATCGAGCTCATCCGATCAACTGGATGAATTTCACCTTGAAGGGGCCCAATCCAAAAGTTCTGGAGGTCATCTCTTGGAACTCTCAAGAACAAGGACCGTCTTACTTGCAAACTTTGCTACTGCGCAAACATAGGTTGCAATTAAAGTGAAATTGCCAGGCCATCACAGTGGCCCGAGGCCAATGCTCTGACTAAGTCAATTTTCTCTTGCAATCACCATGCCGCCGTTCACAGAGAGATCTCCCCATTCACTTGCGACGCGACGCACAATCCAAGTGATAGACGTGAGCTCACCCTTGAAAGGCCAGGCCACTTTCCGAGACATCCCCCGATGACACATTGGAACGACAACCGCTGTCAAACCATTCCCAATGTTGTGCCGATCGAGTTGGCACAGAGGCGACCTTAGGGAGATCCCGCGTAGCAATCGGGATGTGCTTTCGTACCCATCTCTCGCAAAAACCAATCTTAGCTATAAACAAATTTAGAATCCAAGGCTCGTATCCATCAATATCGTCGGCACTGGGTCTATATATTCAAAGGCCACGGAGAGGTTCCCATAAGAGAAGCTCCCCTGCTCGCTCGCACAAACATCCCAAATGCTAGACACAAGCTCCCGCCCTTAGCATCGCTCTCCAGATCACTGCAATGACACATTGGAATGACAACTGCTGTCGAACAACTCCCAAATTTGTGCCGATGGAGTGAGAAAGACGAGCAACTTTGGGGAGCCGCGCATGGCAAACGGGCTGCTGCTTCATTCCGCTCTTATATATAGATCCGATGTCGTTGATTTCCTTTGGAATCCGAGGCTGCATTCGTCCTTGCTCACACAAGCAATGGCTCTTCTCATCGAATGGTCACGGGGAGCTTCCGATTACAAAGGCTCCCTTGTCACCCGTGATGGACAGCCCAACTGCTAGACGACAGCTCGCCCTTCAGATCGCTGCCCAGGCAACCACCACAATGGCACCATTGGAACGACAACTGCTGTTGAACCATTTCGAAATTTTTTTGCCAAAGAAGTTGTTGCAAAGAGAACGACTTTGGGGAGAGAGCCCTCGCATAGCAAAATCGGGATGGCTTCACGGCAGCTGGATGGGATTTGAATTCATGGAGCCAAGGGAGTGAAATGGTCATCAAGCTCATCCGATCAACTGGATGAATTTCACCTTGAAGGGGCCCAATCCAAAAGTTCCGGAGGTCATCTCTTGGAACTGTCAAGAACAAAGGCCAATCTTACATGCAAACTCTGCTACTGCGCAAACATAGGTTGCAATTATAGAGAAATTGCAAGGCCGTCACAATGGCCTGAGGCCAATGCTCCGACTACTAAGTCAATTTTCTCTTGCAATCACCATGCCGCCGTTCACAGAGAGATCTCCCCATTCACTTGTGATGACGCACAATCCAAGTGCTAAGCGATCTCGCCCTTGAAAGGCAGCGTTCCAAGACATCCCGATGACACATTGGAATGACAACCGCTGTCAAACCATTCCCAATGTTGTGCCGATCGAGTTGGCACAGAGGCAATCTTAGGGAGCTCCCGCGAATCGATCGGGAAGTTCTTTCGTACCCATCTCTCACAAAAACCAATGTTAGCTGAACAATTTTAGAATCCAAGGCTCGTATCAAATTGCCATTATACCAAGCAACGCCAGAGTGCTAGACAAGGGCTCACATTTAGATCAAGTTTTAAAATCACCAAAAAGACACGCCATGGATCGGCAACCGCTGCCTCACCTTTTCCAAAATTGAGTCATCGGAAAACATGATCTAAAGGAGAGCTGAGGAAAAGCACTGAGATTGCTTCATGCCACTTTCATTCATTCGACATCAGCATACACCGTTTGAAAACCCAACAATCTGATCCGCCTAGACACCGATGTTGAATCAATGAAAGGGGCATGGGAGAGGCTCGCGGCAACAACCTCTCCTATATAAGCTATTAGTGCGAGGCTCGCTCTGCATTAGAAATCTGCGATAGCATGGACAACTCCCTTAAAAATCCATTTCAATGAAAAATGTGACCAAACAGCCATCCACGACACCGTTTTTGGAGCTTGCCCAGATCGGCTCGGCCAGCATGGTGACTTGCTGACTCAGTGAGAGTACGTACTTCGAACTGTCAAGAACAAAGGCCAATCTAACATGCAAACTCTGCTACTGCACAAACATAGCTTGCAATTATAGAGAAATTGCAAGGCCGTCACAATGGCCCGAGGCCAATGCTCCGACTACTAAGTCAATTTTCTCTTGCAATAGCCATGCCGCTGTTCACAGAGAGATCTCCCCATTCACTTGTGACGATGCACAATCCAAGTGCTAGACGCGAGCTCGCCCTTGAAAGGCCATGTTCCAAGACATCCCGATGACACATTGGAATGACAACCGCTATTGAACCATTCCCAATGTTGTGCCGATCAAGTTGGCACAGAGGCGATCTTAGGGAATTCTCGCGTATCGATCGGGAAGTGCTTTCGTACCCATCTCTCACAAAAACCAATGTTAGCTGAACAATTTTATAATCCAAGGCTCGTATCCATCGATATCGTTGGCACTAGGTCTATATTCAAAGGCCACAGAGAGGTTCTGATAAGAGAAGCTCCCCTGCTCGCTTGCACAAACATCCCCAAATGCTAGACGCAAGCTCCCGCACTTAGCATCGCTCTCTAGATCATCGCAATGACACATTGGAATGACAACCGCTGTCAAACAACTCCCGAATTTGTACCGATGGAGTGAGAAACGAGAGCCAGATCGGGTCGGCCAGCATGGCTCGGCCACCATTTTTCGCCGAGAGCTTTCGATATTAAAGCTCCCATGTAGTCGCGATAAGTACACCATGACAAATTGCTAGAGCGTTGAGCACCCATAGCAAATTGCCATTATACCAAGCAACGCTGGAGTGCTAGACAAGGGCTCACGTTTAGATCAAGTTTTAAAACCACCAAAAACACACGCCATGGATCGGCAACCGCTGCCTCACCTTTTCCAAAATTGAGTCATCGGAAAACATGATCTAAAGGAGAGCCGAGGAAAAGCACTAAGATCGCTTCATGCCCCTTTCATTCATTCAACATTAGCATACACCATTTGAAAACCCAACAATCCGATCTACCTAGACACCAATGTTGAATCAATGAAAGGGGCATGGGAGAGGCTCGCGGCAACAACCTCTCCTATATAAGCTATTAGTGCGAGGCTCGCTCTGCATTAGAAATCTGTGATAGCGCGGACAACTCCCTTGAAAATCCAATTCAATGAAAAATGTGACCAAACAGCAATCCACGACACCATTTTTGGAGCTCGCCCAGATCGGCTCGGCCAGAATGGCTCGCCCAGATCGGCTCGGCGAGCATGGCTCGCCCAGATCGGCTCAGCCAGCATGGTGACTTGCTGACTTGGTGAGAGTACTTCGAACTATCAAGAACAAAGGCCAATCTAACATGCAAACTCTGCTACTGCACAAACATAGGTTGCAATTATAGAGAAATTGCAAGGCCGTCACAATGGCCCGAGGCCAATGCTCCGACTACTAAGTCAATTTTCTCTTGCAATCGCCATGCCACCGTTCCCAGAGAGATCTCCCCAATCACTTGTGACGACGCACAATCCAAGTGCTAGACGCGAGCTCACCCTTGAAAGGCCGCATTCTAAGACATCCCGATGACACATTGGAACGACAACCGCTGTCGAACCATTCCCAATGTTGTGCCGATCGAGTTGGCATAGAGGCAATCTTAGGGAACTCCCGCATATCGATCGGGAAGTGCTTTTGTAACCATCTCTCACAAAAACCAATGTTAGCTGAACAATTTTAGAATCCAAGGCTCGTATCCATCGATATCGTCGGCACTGGGTCTATATTCAAAGGCCACGGAGAGGTTCCGATAAGAGAAGCTCCCCTACTCGCTTGCACAAACATCCCCAAATGCTAGACACAAGCTCCCACCCTTAGCATCGCTCTCCAGATCACCGCAATGACACATTGGAACGATAACCGCTGTCGAACAACTCCCGAATTTGTGCCGATGGAGTGAGAAAGAAGAGCCAGATCGGGTCGACGAAAATGGCTAAGCCAGATCAGGTCGGCCAGAATGGCTCGGCCACCATTTTTCGTCGAGAGCTTTCGATATTAAAGCTCCCATGTAGCCGTGACAAGTACACCATGACAAATTGCTAGAGCGCCAAGCACACATAGCAAATTGCCATTATACCAAGCAATGCCGGAGTGCTAGACAAGGGCTCACGTTTAGATCAAGTTTTAAAATCACCAAAAACACACGCTATGGATCGGCAACCGCTTCCTCACCTTTTCAAAAATTGAGTCATCAGAAAACATGATCTAAAGGAGAGCCGAGGAAAAGCACTCCGATCGCTTCATGCCCCTTTCATTGATTCAACATCAGCATACACCGTTTGAAAACCCAACAATCCGATCCGCCTAGACACCAATGTTGAATCAATGAAAGGGGCATGGGAGAGGCTCGCGGCAACAACCTCTCCTATATAAGCTATTAGCACGAGGCTCGCTCTACATTAGAACTCTGCGATAGCACGGACAACTCCCTTAAAAATCCAATTCAATGAAAAATGTGACCAAACAGCCATCCACGACACCATTTTTTGAGCTCGGCCAGATCGGGTCGGCAAGAATGGCTCGCCCAGATCGAATCGACCAGCATGGCTCACCCAGATTGGCTCGGCCAGCTTGGCTCAGCCAGCATGGCTCACCCAGATCGGCTCGCCCAGATCGGGTCGGCCAGCATGGTGACTTGGTGACTCGGTGAGAGTACTTGGAACCGTCAAGAACAAAGCCCAATCTTACATGCAAACTCTACTACTGCGCAAACATAGGTTGCAATTATAGAGAAATTGCAAGGCCGTCACAATGGCCCGAGGCCAATGCTCTGACTACTAAGTCAATTTTCTCTTGCAATCGCCATGCTGCCGTTCATAAAGAGATCTCCCCATTCACTTGTGACGACGCACAATCCAAGTGCTAGACGCAAGCTTGCCCTTGAAAGGCCGCGTTCCAAGACATCCCGATGACACATTGGAACGACAACTGATGTCGAACCATTCCCAATGTTGTGCCGATCGAGTTGGCACAGAGGCGACCAAATAGCCATCCACGACACTGTTTTTGGAGCTCGGCCAGATCAGCTCGGCCAGAATGGCTCGCCCAGATCGGCTCAGCCAGCATGGCTCGGCCAGAACAGCTCGGCCAGCATGGCTCGGCCAGAATGGCTTGCCCAAATCGGCTTGCCCAGATCGGCTCGGCCAGCATGGCTCGGGTAGAACGGCTCGCACAGATCAGCTCGGCCAGCATGGCCCGGCCAGAATGGGTCGCCTAGATCGGCTCGGCCAGAACGGGTCACCCAGATCGGCTCGGCCAGAATGGCTCGCCCAGATCGGCTCGGCCAGCATGGCTTGCCCAGAATGGCTCAACCAGATCGGGTCGGCCAAAATGGCTCGCCCAGATCGGCTCGGCCAGCATGGCTCGGCCAGAATGGCTCGGCCAGATCGGGACGGTTACTTGATGAACGGACTTAGAGATTCGACTTGGTGGGCCGACCTGGCGGGGTGACTTGATGAACGCACTTGAAGGGTCAACTTGGTGGGGTGACTCTATGAACGGACCTAAAGAGTTGACTTGGTGAGAGTACTTGGCGGGGTGACTCAATGAAAGGACTTAAAGAGTCGACTTGGTGAGAGTACTTGGTGGGGCAATTTGATGAACGCACTTGACGAATCGACTTGGTTAGAGTACTTGGTGGGGCAACTTGATGAACGGACTCAAAGAGTCGACTTGGTGAGAGTACCTGGTGGCTCGACTTGATGAGAAGACTTAAAGAGTCAACTTGGTGAGAGTACTTGGCGGGGTGAACTGATGAATGAACATAAACAGTCGGCTTGGTGGGAGTACTTGGTGGGCCGACCTGGTGGGGTGACTTTATGGATGGACTTAAAGAGTCGACTTGGTTAGATTACTTGTTCTGGTGACTTGATGAATGGACTTCAAGATTCGACTTGGTGGGGTGACTTGATGAAAGGACTTAAAGGGTCGACATGGTGAGAGTACTTGGCGGGGCGACTTGATGAACGGACTTAAAGGGTTGACTTGGCGGGGTGACTTGATGAACAGACGTAAAGAGTTGACTTGGTGAGAGTACTTGGTGGGGTGAACTGATGAACGGACTTAAAGAGTCGACTTGGTGGGAGTACTTGGTGGGCCGACTAGATGAACGGACTTATAGAGTCGACTTGGTGAGAGTAGTTGTTCTGGTGACTTGATGAACGGACTTAAAGAGTCGGCTTGGCGGGGTGACTTGATGAAAGGACTTAAAGAGTCGACTTGGTGGGGTGACTCGATGAACGAACTTAGAGGGTCAACTTTGCAGGGTGACTTGATGAACGGACCTAAAGAGTTGACTTGGTGAGAGTACTCGGTGGGTTGACCTGATGAATAGACTTAGAGAGTCGACTTGGTGAGAGTCCTTGGTGGGCCAACCTGGTTGGGTGACTTCATGAACTGACTTAAAGAGTCGACTTGGTGGGAGTACTTGGTGGGGTGACTTGATGAACGAACTTCAAGGGTCGACTTGGTGAGGTGACTTGATGAACGGTCCTAAAGAGTTGACTTGGTCAGAGTAATTGGTGTGGTGACTTGATGAAAAGACTTAAAGAGTCGAATTGGTGAGAGTACTTGGTGGGGTGACTTGATGAACGCACTTGAAGGGTCGACTTGGTGGGGTGACTTTATGAACGGACTTAAAGAGTTGACGTGGTGAGAGTGCTTGGTGGGGTGACTTGATGAACATAGTTAAACAGTCGACTTGGTGAGAGTAGTTGGTCGGGTGACTTGATGAACGCACTTGAAGAATCGACTTGGTTAGAGTACTTGGTGGGGTGACTTGATGAACGGACTTAAAGATTCGACTTGGTGGGCCGACCTGGTGGGGTGACTTGATGAACGGACTTAGAGAGTCGACTTGGTGAGAGTACTTGGTGGGCCGACCTGGCCGGGTGACTTGATGAACAAACTCAAAGAGTCGACTTGGTGAGAGTACTCGGTGGGCTGACCTGGTCACGTGACTTGATGAACGGACTTAAAGAGTCGACTTGGTGGGCCGACTTGGCCGGGTGACTTGATGAATGAACTTAAAGAGTCGACTTGGTGGGTCGAACTAGCGGGGTGACTTGGTGAGAGTACTTGGTGGGCTGACCTGGCAGGGTGACTTGATGAACGAACTTAGAGAGTTGACTTTGTGAGAGTACTTGGTGGGTCGAACTGGCGGGGTGACTTGATGAACGAACTTAAAGAGTCGACCTGGTGAGAGAACTTGGTAGGCCAAGCTGGCGGGGTGAATTGATGAATGAACCTAAAGAGTCGACTTTGTGAGAGTACTTGGTGGGCCGACCTGGCAGGGTGAGTTGATGACCGAACTTAAAGGGTCGACTTGGTGAGAGTACTTGGTGGGCCGACCTGGCGGGGCAACTTGATGAACGAACTTAAAGAGTCGACTTGGTGAGAGTACTCGGTGGGGTGACCTAATGAACAAACCTAAAGAGTCGACTTGGTGAGAGTACTTGGTGGGCCGACCTGGCGGGGTGACTTGGTGAGCAAACTTAAAGAGTCGACTTAGTGAGAGTAGTTGGTGGGCTGACCTGGCAGGGTGACTTGATGAACGAACTTAAAGAGTCGACCTGGTGGGCCGACTTGGCAGAGTGACTTCATGAACAAACTTAAAGAGTCCACTCGGTGGGCTGACCTAGTGGGGTGACTTGATGAACGAACTTAAAGAGTCGACTTGGTGAGAGTAATTTGTGGGCTGACCTGGCGGGGTGACTTGATGAATGAACTTAAAGAGTTGATTTGGTGGGGTGACTTGATGAACGCACTTGAAGGGTCGACTTGGTGGGGTGACTCTATGAACAGACCTAAAGAGTTGACTTGGTGAGAGTACTTGGTGGGGTGACTCAATGAAAGGACTTAAAGAGTCGACTTGGTGAGAGTACTTGGTGGCTCGACTTTATGAGCAGACATAAAGAGTCCACTTGGTGAGAGTGGGCCTAACGGGGCGATGTGGTGAGTGGGCCTAACGGGGCAAGTTGGTGGGGCAACTTGGCGAGTGGTATTAGAGAGCTGACGTGGTGAGGCGGCTCGGCGAGTTGGTTCGTTGAGATGACATGGTGAGCTGACTTGGCGAGTCGACCCGGCGAGTGAACTTAAAGAGTCGACTTGGCAACGTACTCGAGTCGACTTGGTGAGGCGACCCGGCGAGCGGGCTCAAAGAGTCAACATGGTGAGGCGACTCATTGAGTCAACATGGTGAGGCGACTCATGGTGAGGAGCTATCCTTGAGGTGACTTGGTGGGCCTACTTGATTAGTCGACTTGGTGAGCCGACCTGACAAGCTGACACGGTGAGCGGGCTTAAAGAGGCGACGACTTGGTGGGGTAACTCGGCAAGCCAACTTATCGAGGTGAGATGGTGAGTCGACTTGGTGAGCTGACTTGGTGAGCGCACTTAAAGAGTCAACTTCGTGAGGTGACTCGGCGAGTTAGCCCGCTGATACGACTTGGGCAGGCCGACCTGGCGAACGAACTTAAAGAGGCGACTTGGGCGGGCTGACCTGGCGAGCGAACTTAAAGAGTTGACTTGGCAACGCACTTGAACAATCGACTTGGTTAGCTGACATGGTGAGTGGGCTTAGAGAAGCAACTCGGCGGGGCGACTTGATGAACGGACTTAAAGGGTCGACTTGGCGGGGTGACTTGATGAACGGACCTAAAGAGTTGACTTGGTGAGAGTACTTGGCGGGGTGAACTGATGAACAGACTTAAAGAGTCGACTTGGTGGGAGTACTTGGTGGGCCAACTTGATGAACGGACTTATAGAGTCGACTTGGTGAGAGTATTTGTTTTGGTGACTTGATGAACGGACTTAAAGAGTCGGCTTGGTGGGGTGACTTGATGAAAGGACTTAAACAGTCGACTTGGTCGGGTGACTCGATGAACGAACTTAGAGGGTCGACTTTGCGGGGTGACTTGATGAACGGACCTAAAGAGTTGACTTGGTGAGAGTACTCAGTGGGGTGACCTGATGAACAGACTTAGAGAGTCGACTTGGTGAGAGTCCTTGGTGGGCCGACCTGGTTGGGTGACTTCATGAACTGACTTAAAGAGTCGACTTGGTGGGAGTACTTGGTGGGGTGACTTGATGAACGGACTTCAAGGGTCGACTTGGCGAGGTGACTTGATGAACGGTCCTAAAGAGTTGACTTGATGAGAGTACTTGGTGTGGTGACTTGATGAAAAGACTTAAAGAGTCGAATTGGTGAGAGTACTTGGTGGGGTGACTTGATGAACGCACTTGAAGGGTCGACTTGGTGGGGTGACTTTATGAACGGACCTAAAGAGTTGACGTGGTGAGAGTGCTTGGTGGGGTGACTTGATGAACATAGTTAAAGAGTCGACTTGGTGAGAGTAGTTGGTCGGGTGACTTGATGAACGCACTTGAAGAATCAACTTGGTTAGAGTACTTGGTGGGGTGACTTGATGAACAGACTTAAAGATTTGACTTGGTGGGCCGACCTGGCGGGGTGACTTGATGAACGAACTTAGAGAGTCAACTTGGTGAGAGTACTTGGTGGGCCGACCTGGTCGGGTGACTTGATGAAGAAACTTAAAGAGTCGACTTGGTGAGAGTACTCGGTGGGCTGACCTGGTCACGTGACTTGATGAACGGAATTAAAGAGTCGACTTGGTGGGCCGACTTGGCCGGGTGACTTGATGAACAAACTTAAAGGGTCGACTTGGTGGGTCAAACTAGCGGGGTGACTTGGTGAGAGTACTTGGTGGGCTGACCTGGCAGGGTGACTTGATGAACGAACTTAGAGAGTCGACTTTGTGAGATTATTTGGTGGGTCAAACTGGCGGGGTGACTTGATGAATGAACTTAAAGAGTTGACCTGGTGAGAGAACTTGGTGGGCCGAGCTGGCGGGGTGAATTGATGAATGAACCTAAAGAGTCAACTTTGTGAGAGTACTTGGTGGGCCGACCTGGCGGGGTGAGTTGATGACCGAACTTAAAGGGTCAACTTGGTGAGAGTACTTGGTGGGCCGACCTGGCGGGGCAACTTGATGAACGAACTTAAAGAGTCGACTTGGTGAGAGTACTCGGTGGGGTGACCTGATGAACAAACCTAAAGAGTCAACCTGGTGAGAGTACTTGGTGGGCCGACCCGGCGGGGTGACTTGGTGAGCAAACTTAAAGAGTTGACTTGGTGAGAGTAGTTGGTGGGCTGACCTGGCGGGGTGACTTGATGAACGAACTTAAAGAGTCGACCTGGTGGGCCGACTTGGCAGAGTGACTTCATGAACGAACTTAAAGAGTCCACTCGGTGGGCCGACCTGGCGGGGTGACTTGATGAACGAACTTAAAGAGTCGACTTGGTGAGAGTAATTTGTGGGCTGACCTGGCGGGGTGACTTGATGAATGAACTTAAAGAGTCGACTTGGTGGGGTGACTTGATGAACGCACTTGAAGGGTCGACTTGGTGGGGTGACTCTATGAACGGACCTAAAGAGTTGACTTGGTAAGAGTACTTGGTGGGGTGACTCGATGAAAGGACTTAAAGAGTCGACTTGGTGAGAGTACTTGGTGGCTCGACTTTATGAGCAGACTTAAAGAGTCCACTTGGTGAGAGTGGGCCTAACGGGGCGATGTGGTGAGTGGGCCTAATGGGGCAAGTTGGTGGGGTGACTTGGCGAGTGGTATTAGAGAGCCAACGTGGTGAGGCGACTCGGTGAGTTGGTTCGTTGAGATGACATGGTGAGCTGACTTGGCGAGTTGACTCGGCGAGCGAACTTCAAGAGTCAACTTGGCAACGTACTCGAGTCGACTTGGTGAGGCGACCCGGCGAGCGGGCTCAAAGAGTCAACATGGTGAGGCAACTCATGGTGAGGAGCTATCCTTGAGGCAACTTGGTGAGCGCACTTAAAGAGTCAACTTCATGAGGTGACTCGGCGAGTTAGCCCGCTGATGCGACTTGGGCGAGCCGACCTGGTGAACAAACTTAAAGAGGCGACTTAGGCGGGGTGACCTGGCGAGCGAACTTAAAGAGTTGACTTGGCAACGTACTTGAACAACCGACTTGGTGAGCTGACATGGTGAGTGGGCTTAGAGAAGCAACTCGGCGGGGAAACTTGATGAACGGGATTAAAGGGTCGACTTGATGAATGGACCTAAAGAGTTGACTTGGTGAGAGTACTTGGCGGGGTGAACTGATGAACGGACTTAAAGAGTCGACTTGGTGGGAGTACTTGGTGGGCTGACTTGATGAACGGACTTACAGAGTCACCTTGGTGAGAGTAGTTGTTCTGGTGACTTGATGAATGGACTTAAAGAGTCGGCTTGGCGGGGTGACTTGATGAAAGGAATTAAACAGTCGACTTGGTCGGGTGAATCGATGAACGAACTTAGAGGGTCGACTTTGTGGGGTGACTTGATGAACGGACCTAAAGAGTTGACTTGGTGAGAGTACTTGGTTGGGTGACTCGATGAAAGGACTTAAAGAGTCGACTTGGTGAGAGTACTTGGTGGCTCAACTTTATGAGCAGACTTAAAGAGTCCACTTGGTGAGAGTGGGCCTAACGGGGCGATGTGGTGAGTGGGCCTAACGGGGCGAGTTGGTGGGGCGACTTGGCAAGTGGTATTAGAGAGCCGACGTGGTGAGGCGACTCGGTGAGTTGGTTCGTTGAGATGACATGGTGAGCTGACTTTGCAAGTCGACTTGGCGAGCGAACTTAAAGAGTCGACTTGGCAACATACTCGAGTCAACTTGGTGAGGCGACCCGGCGAGCGGGCTCAAAGAGTCAACATGGTGAGGCGACTCATTGAGTCAACATGGTGAGGTGACTCATTGAGTCAACATGGTGAGGCGACTCATGGTGAGGAGCTATCCTTGAGGCGACTTAGTGGGCCTACTTGATTAGTCGACTTGGTGAGCTGACCTGACGAGCTGACACGGTGAGCGGGCTTAAAGAGGTGACGACTTGGTGGGGTAACTCGGCAAGCCAACTTATCGAGGTGAGATGGTGAGTCGACTTGGTGAGCTGACTTGGTGAGCGCACTTAAAGAGTCAACTTTGTGAGGTGACTCGGCGAGTTAGCCCGCTGATGCGACTTGGGCGGGCCGACCTGGCGAACGAACTTAAAGAGGCGACTTGGGCGGGCAAACCTGGTGAGCGAACTTAAAGAGTTGACTTGGCAACGTACTTGAATAATCAACTTGGTGAGCTGACATGGTGAGTGGGCTTAGAGAAGCAACTCGGCGGGGTGACTTGGCAAGCACACCTGCTGGGGCAAGGTGGTAAAATGACTAGGTGATTCGACTTGGTGAGCTGACTTAGGGAGCTGAC
This sequence comes from Cupressus sempervirens, assembly GCA_028749045.1. Classification (NCBI taxonomy): domain Eukaryota; kingdom Viridiplantae; phylum Streptophyta; class Pinopsida; order Cupressales; family Cupressaceae; genus Cupressus; species Cupressus sempervirens. The sequence goes on along the minus strand of CM053784.1, from coordinate 558,328,116 downwards.
TTGGTGAGCAAACTTAAGGGGTCAACTTGGTGAGGCAACCTGAATAGTCGACTCGGTGAGGTGAATTGGGGAGCCGACATGGTGAGCGGTCTTAAAGAAGAGGCGACCTGGTGGGGCAACCTGGTGAGGCGAGATGGTAAGTCATCTTGGTGAGCCGGCTTGACGAGCTGTGAGTGGACTTAAATAGTCAATTCTTGATTTGGCAAAGACCACATGGTTAGATGACTTGGTGAGCCGACCTGGCTAGCAAAATTGGCAAGCAAACTTATAGAATCGACTTACTGTCCCTAGCCAGGATCACACGCCTGGGTCGACCCAACTTGGGTCACCCGACTAGGTCAACTCATCTTCGTCGCCCCAGCCTCGGGTGACCCGACTGGGTCGCCAGAGTGGGTCGACGAGGGGAAAAAAAAAAAAAACAAAAAAAATCATGATAGGCCCTGTACAGCGAAAAGCGCTAAATTTTGGGCATTACAAAAAAAAAAAAAAAACAAGTTACCCGCTTTTGGATCACGCACAAGTTTCAGTTCACGTATTGTCGAGCCGACTCGAGGCGTTACGCCTAGCTAGCCGGATTCGAGGTAGGGTAGCCGAAACGATCCGATTTGAGAATTTTCTTTATAAAAAGAGATCATGATAGGCCTCGTAAGGCAAAAAAGAATGAAATTTTGGGAGTTAAAAAAAAAAACGTTACCCGATTTTGGA
>CM053784.1:558274911-558317411 GCA_028749045.1 Cupressus sempervirens | reverse complement strand
GAAAACATGCTTTACGTGATAGGCACGCAAAAAATTTTGCTAGAGTGCCAAGCACCCACCTCATGGCCAGAGACAAGGGCTCGCCATTAGATCAACTTCGAAATCGCTGAACAGACGCGCTGTAGAATGGAAACCACTGCCAAGTCTCTTCCGTAGTTGCATCGGTCGAGTGATCGAAGAAGGCGATCTAAGAGAGGGTCCAAGCGTAGGCATTCGTCGGGGGATTCGCGCCGATGGCATAAATTTATGCAATACCCGAGCAACACCGGACGGAGGTGCTAGACGAGGGCTCCCATTTTAGATCGAGTTTTAAAATCATCGAGTAGACGCGGTGAGGGCTGGCAACCGCTGCCAAACCTTTTTCCAAAATTGCACCATCTGAGTGACAAGAAAACATGATCTAAAGGAGAGTCCAGGAATAGCACCCTTGAGGGTGGGCTTCATGCCCCTCTAATTGATTCAACGTCGGCGTCCACCGTTTCAAAATCTGACATATCCATCTGCCCTGACAGCAGCGTTGAATCAATAAGGTGGGCATGGGAGAGGTTCGCAGCAACCACCTCTCCCGTTGTAGCCATGATAGGCATGCAAAAAATTTTGCTAGAGCACCAAGCACCCACCTCATGGCTAGAGACAAGGGCTCGCCATTAGATCAACTTCGAAATCGCTGAACAGATGCGCTGTAGAATGGCAACCGCTGCCAAGTCTCTTTCGTAGTTGCGTCGGTCGAGTGATCGAACAAGGTTATCTAAGAGAGGGTCCAAGTGTAGGCATTCATTGGGGGATTCGCGCCAAAGGCATAAATTTATGCAATACCCAAGCAACACCGGACGGAGGTGCTAGACGAGGGCTCCCATTTTAGATCGAGTTTTAAAATCACCAAGTAGACGCGGTGAGGGCTGGCAAACACTGCCAAACCTTTTTCCAAAATTGCGCCAGCTGAGTGACAAGAAAACATGATCTAAAGGAGAGTCCAGGAATAGCACCCTCGAGGGTGGGCTTCATGCCCCTCTAATTGATTCAACGTCGGCGTCCACCGTTTCAAAATCTGACATATCCATCCGCCCTGACAGCGGCATTGAATCAATGAGCTGGGCATGGGAGAGGCTCGCGGCAACCACCTCCCCCATTGTAGCCACGATAGGCTCGCAAAAAATATTGCTAGAGCGCCAAGTACCCACCTCATGGCTATCGACAAGGGCTCGCCATTAGATCAACTTCAAAATCGCAGAATAGACGCGGTGTAGAATGGCAACCGCTGCCAAGTCTCTTCCGTAATTGCGTCGGTCGAGTGATCGAAGAAGGTGATCTAAGAGAGGGTCCAAGCGTGTAGGCATTCGTTGGGGGATTTGCGCCGATGGCAAAAATTTGTGCAATACCCGAGCAACACCAGACGGAGGTGCAAGACGAGGGCTCCCATTTTAGATCGAGTTTTAAAATCACCGAGTAGACGCGGTGAGGGGCTGGCAACCGCTGCCAAACCTTTTTCCAAAAGTGCGCCAGCTGAGTGACAAGAATACATGATCTAAAGGAGAGTCTAGGAATAGCACCCTCGAGGGTGGGCTTCATGCCCCTCTAATTGATTCAACATCGGCATCCACCGTTTCAAAATTCGACATTTCCATCCGCCCTGACAGCGGCGTTGAATCAATGAAGGGGGGCACGGGAGAGGCTCGCGGATACCACCTCTCCTGTTGTAGCCGCGATAGGCACGCAAAAAATTTTGCTAGAGCGCCAAGCACCCACCTCATGGCTAGAGACAAGGGCTCGCCATTACATCAACTTCGAAATCGCTGAACAGACGCGGTGTAGAATGGCAACCGCTGCCAAGTCCATTTCGTAGTTGCGTCGGTCGAGTGATCGAACAAGGTGATCTAAGAGAGGGTCCAAGCATAGGCATTCGTTGGGGGATTCGCGCCGATGGCATAAATTTATGCAATACCCGAGCAACACCGAACGGAGGTGCTAGACGAGGGCTTCCGTTTTAGATCGAGTTTTAAAATCACCAAGTAGACGCGGTGAGGGTTGGCAACTGGTGCCAAACCTTTTTCTGAAATTGCGCCAGCTGAGTGACAAGAAAACATGATCTAAAGGAGAGTCCAGGAATAGCACCCTCGAGGGTGGGCTTCATGCCCCTCTAATTGAATCAACGTCGGCGTCCACCTTTTTTCAAAATCCGACATATCCATCAGCCCTGACAGAGGCGTTGAATCAATGAGGGGGGCACGGGAGAGGCTTGCGGCAACCACGTCTCCCATTGTAGCCGCCATAGGCACGCAAAAAATTTTTCTAGAGTGCCAAGCACCCACCTCATGGCTAGAGACAAGGGCTCGCCATTAGATCAACTTCGAAATCACTGAACAGACACGCTGTAGAATGGCAACCGCTGCCAAGTCTCTTTCGTAGTTACGTCGGTCGAGTGATCGAACAAGATGATCTAAGAGAGGGTCCAAGCGTAGGCATTCGTTGGGGGATTCGCGCCAATGGCATAAATTTATGCAATACCTGAGCAACACCGGACGGAGGTGCTAGACGAGGGCTCCCATTTTAGATCGAGTTTTAAAATCACCAAGTAGACGCGGTGAGGGATGGAAACCGCTGCAAAACCTTTTTTGGAAATTGCGCCAGCTGAGTGACAAGAAAACATTATCTAAAGGAGAGTCGAGGAATAGCACATCCAGGGTGGGCTTCATGCCCCTCTAATTGATTCAACATTGGCGTCCACCATTTCAAAATCTGACATATCCATCCACCTTGACACCGGCGTTGAATCAATGAGGGGGGCACAGGAGAGGCTCGCGGCAACCACCTCTCCTATATAAGCTATTAGTGCGAGGCTCGCTCTGCATTAGAAATTAGCAAACACAACGACATCCACGTTAAAAATCCAAATCCTTTAAAATTCCTACCAAACAACCTTTCACGACCCAATTTTTTATGAGGTCGGCAGAGGAGCAAAAGATTGTCATCGGTTAGGAGATGTGAGTTCATGGAGCCAAGGGACTGAAATGGTCATCGAGCTCATCCGATCAACTGGATGAATTTCACCTTGAAGGGGCCCAATCCAAAAGTTTCGGAGGTCATCTCCTGGAACTCTTGAGAACAAGGCCCATCTTACATGCAAACTCTGCTACTCTGCAAACATAGGTTGCAATTAAAGAGAAATTGCGAGGCCGTCACAATGGCCCGAGGCCAATGGCTCCGACTAAGTCAATTTTCTCTTGCAATCACCATGCCGCCGTTCACAGAGAGATCTCCCCATTCACTTGTGACACGATGCACAATCCAAGGTCTAGACGCGAGACTGCCCTTGAAAGAAAGACCACTTTCCAAGACATCCCTCGATGACACATTGGAACGTCAACCGCTGTTGAACCACTCCCAATGTTGTGCCGATCGAGTTGGCACAAAGGCGACCTTAGGGAGCTCCTGCGTAGCAATCGGGATGTGCTTTCGTGCCCATCTCTCACAAAAACCAATGTTAGCTGTGGACAAATTTGGAATCCAAGGGCTCGCATCCATCGATATCGTCGGCACTGGGTCTATATATTCAAAGGCCACAGAGAGGTTCCGATAAGAGAAGCTCCCCTGCTCGCTCGCACAAACATATCCCAAATTCTAGACGCAAGCTCCCACCCTTAGCATCGCTCTCCAGATCACCGCAATGACACATTGGAATGACAACCACTGTCGAACAACTCCCAAAATTGTGGTAATGGAGTGAGAAAGAAGAGCAACTTTGGGGAGCTGCGCATAGCAAACGGGCTGTGCTGCTACTTCATTCCGCTCTTATATAGATCTGAAATCGTTGATTTCATTTGGAATCCGAGGTTGCATTCATCCTTGCTCAAACAAGCAATGGCTCTTCTAATCGAATGGCCATGGGGAGCTTCTGATAACCACCACAACGGCACCATTGGAACAACAACCGCTGCCGAACCATTCTGAAAATTTTGTGCCAAAGAAGTTGTTGCGTAGAGAATGACTCTGGGGAGAGAGCCCTCACATAGCAAAATCGGGATGGCTTCACGGCCCTCCCAATAGAAATGATGCTGGTGCCAATATTCCAAAAATTTGAATAACGTGTCTTTCACGAACACCAGCACTAATTTCTATTGGGGAGGGTCGCCGAGAACTTTTGTTATCAAAGCTCCCATTGTAAGCCACGATAGGCACACAAAAAATTGCTAGAGCCCCAAGCACCCACCTCATGGCTAGACAAGGGCTCGCCATTAGTAGATCAACTTCGAAATCGCTGAACAGACACACTGTGGAATGGCAACCGCTGCCAAGCCTCTTCTATAATTGCGTCGGTCGAGTGATCGAAGAAGGTGATCTAAGAGAGAGTCCAAGGCTAGGGATTCGTTGGGTGATTCGCGCCGATAGCAAAAAATTATGCAATACCCGAGCAACACCGGACGGAGGTGCTAGACGAGGGCTCCCATTTTAGATCGAGTTTTAAAATCACCAAGTAGACGCGGTGAGGGCTGGCAACCGCTGCCAAACCTTTTTCCGAAATTGCGCCAGCTGAGTGACAAGAAAACATGATCTAAAGGAGAGTCAGGGAATAGCACCCTCGAGGGTGGGCTTCATGCCCCTCTAATTGATTCAACGTCGGCGTCCACCGTTTCAAAATCTGACATATCCATTCACCCTGACAGCGGCATTGAATCAATGAGGGGGGCACGGGAGAGGATCGCGGCAACCACCTCTGCCGTTGTGGCCGCGATAGGCATGCAAAAAATTTTTCCAGAGCGCCAAGCACCCACCTCATGGCTAGAGACAAGGGCTCGCCATTAGATCAACTTTGAAATCGCTGAACAGACGCGCTGTAGAATGGCAACCGCTGCCAAGTCTCTTCCATAGTTGCGTCAGTCAAGTGATCAAAGAAGGTGATCTAAGAGAGGGTCCAAGCGTAGGCATTCGTTGGGAGATTCGTGCCGATGGCTTAAATTTATGCAATACCCGAGCAACACCAGACGGAGGTGCTAGACGAGGGCTCCCATTTTAGATCGAGTTTTAAAATCACCAAGTAGACGCGGTGAGGGCTGGCAACCGCTGCCAAACCTTTTTCTAAAATTGCGCCAGCTGAGTGACAAGAAAACATGATCTAAAGGAGAGTCCAGGAATAGCACCCTCGAGGGTGGGCTTCATGCCCCTCTAATTGATTCAACGTCGGCATCCACCGTTTCAAAATCCGACATATCCATCCGCCCTGACAGCGGCGTTGAATCAATGAGGGGAGCACGGGAGAGGCTCGCGGCAACCACCTCTCCCGTTGTAGCCGTGATAGGCATGCAAAAAATTTTTCTAGAGCACCAAGCACCCACCTCATGGCTAGAGACAAGGGCTCGCCATTAGATCAACTTCGAAATCGCTGAACAGACGCGCTGTAGAATGGCAACCGCTGCCAAGTCTCTTCTGTAGTTGCGTCGGTCGAGTGATCAAAGAAGGTGATCTAAGAGAGGGTCCAAGCGTAGGCATTCGTTGGGGGATTGGTGCCGATGGCATAAATTTATGCAATACCCGAGCAGCACTGGATGGAGGTGCTAGACGAGGGCTCCCGTTTTAGATCGAGTTTTAAAATCACCAAGTAGACGCGGTGAGGGCTTGCAACCACTGCCAAACCTTTTTCTGAAATTGCACCAGTTGAGTGACAAGAAAATGTGATCTAAAGGAGAGTCCAGGAATAGCACCCTTGAGGGTGGGCTTCATGCCCCTTTAATTGATTCAACGTCGGTGTCCATCGTTTCAAAATCTGACATATCCATCCGCCCTGACAGCGGCGTTGAATCAATGAGGGGGGCACGGGAGAGGCTCATGGCAACCACCTCTCCCATTGTAGCCACGATAGGCATGCAAAAAATTTTGCTAGAGTGCCAAGCACCCACCTCATGGCTAGAGACAAGGGCTCGCCATTAGATCAACTTTGAAATCGCTGAACAGACGCACTGTAGAATGGCAACCGCTGCCAAGTCTCTTCCGTAGTTGCGTCGATCGAGTGATCGAAGAAGGTGATCTAAGAGAGGGTCCAAGCGTAGGCATTCATTGGGGGATTCGCGCCGTTGGCATAATTTTATGCAATACCTGAGCAACACCGGATGGAGGTGCTAGGCGAGGGCTCCCGTTTTAGACCAAGTTTTAAAATCACCAAGTAGACGTGGTGAGGGATGGCAACTGCTGCCAAACCTTTTTCTGAAATTGCGCCAGCTGAGTGAGAAGAAAACATGATCTAAAGGAGAGTTAAGGAATAGCACATCCAGGGTGGGCTTTATGCCCCTCTAATTGATTCAACGTCGGCGTCCACCATTTCAAAATCTGACATATCCATCCGCCTTGACACCGGCATTGAATCAATGAGAGGGGCATGGGAGAGGCTAGCGGCAACCACCTCTCCTATATAAGCTATTAGTGCGAGGCTTGCTCTGCATTAGAAATTAGCAAACACACCGACATCCGCCTTAAAAATCCAAATCCTTTAAAATTCCTACCAAACAGCCATTCACGACCCAATTCTTTATGAGGTCGGCAGAGGAGCAAAAGATTGTCATCGGTTACGAGATGTGAGTTCATGGAGCCGAGGGACTGAAATGGTCATCAAGCTCATCCAATAAACTGGATGAATTTCACCTTGAAGGGGCCCAATCCAAAAGTTTCGGAGGTCATCTCCTGGAACTCTCGAGAACAAGGCCCATCTTACATGCAAACTCTGCTACTGCGCAAACATAGGATGCAATTAAAGAGAAATTGCGAGGCCATCACAATGGCCCGAGGCCAATGGCTCCAACTAAGTCAATTTTCTCTTGCAATCACCATGCCGCCGTTCACAGAGAGATCTCCCCATTCACTTGTGACGTGACGCACAATACAAGTGCTAGACGCGAGCTTGCCCTTGAAAGAAAGACCACTTTCCAAGACATCCCCCATTCACTTGTGACGCGACGCACAACCCAAGTGCTAGACGCGAGCTCGCCCTTGAAAGAAAGACCACTTTCCAAGACATCCCCCGATGACACATTGGAATGACAACCGCTGTCGAACCATTCCCAATGTTGTGCCGATCGAGTTGGCACAGAGGCGACCTTAGGGAGCTCCCGCGTAGCAATCAGGATGTGCTTTCATACCCATCTCTCACAAAAACCAATCTTAGCTGTGAACAAATTTTTCCACAATGACACCATTGGAACGACGACCGCTGTCGAACAACTCCCGCATTTGTGCCCCGATGGAGTGAGAAAGAATAGCAACTTTGGGGAGCCGCACATCGCAAACGGGCTACTGCTTCATTCTGCTCTTATATATAGATCCGATGTCATTGATTTCATTTGGAATCTGAGGCTGCATTCGTCCTTGCTCACACAAGCAATGGCTCTTCTCATTGAATGGCCACGGGGAGCTTCCGATCACAAAGGCTCCCTTGTCAGTCGTGACGCGCATCCCAATTGTTTTCCGAAATTGCGTCAGCTGAGTGACAAGAAAACATGATCTAATGGAGAGTCGAGGAATAGCACCTCGAGGGTGGGCTTCATGCCCCTCCAATTGATTCAACGTCAGCGTCCACCGTTTCAAAATCTGACATTTCCATCCGCCTTGACACCGTCGTTGAATCAATGAGAGGGGCATGGGAGAGGTTCGCGACAACAACCTCTCCTATATAAGCTATTAGTGCGAGGCTCGCTCTGCATTAGAAATTAGCGAACACGCCGACATCTGCCATAAAAATCCAAATCGTTGAAAATTCTGACCAAACAGCCATCCACGACCCAATTTATTATGAGGTCGTCTAAGGAGCAAAAGATTGTCATCGGTTAGGAGATGTGAATTCATGGAGCCAAGGGACTGAAATGGTCATCGAGCTCATCCGATCAACTGGATGAATTTCACCTTTAAGGGGCCCAATCCAAAAGTTCCGGAGGTCATCTCCTGGAACTCTCAAGAACAAGAACTGTCTTACTTGCAAACTCTGCTACTGCGCAAACATAGGTTGCAATTAAAGAGAAATTGCCAGGCCATCACAGTGGCCCGAGGCCAATGCTCTGACTAAGTCAATTTTCTCTTGCAATCACCATGCCGCCGTTCACAGAGAGATCTCCCCATTCACTTGCAACGCGATGCACAATCCAAGTGATAGACGCGAGCTCGCCCTTGAAAGGCTAGGCCACTTTCTGAGACATCCCCCGATGACACATTGGAATGACAACCGCTGTCGAACCATTCCCAATGTTGTGCCGATTGAGTTGGCATAGAGGCAACCTTAGGGAGCTCCCACGTAGCAATCGGGATGTGCTTTCGTACCCATCTCTCACAAAAACCAATCTTAGCTGTGAACAAATTTAGAATCCAAGTCTCGTATCCATCGATATCGTCGGCACTGGGTCTATATATTCAAAGGCCACGGAGAGGTTCCCATAAGAGAAGCTCCCCTGCTCGCTCGCACAAACATCCCAAATGCTAGACACAAGCTCCCGCCCTTAGCATCGCTCTCTAGATCGCCGCAATGACACATTGGAATGACAACTGCTGTCGAACAACTCCCGAATTTGTGCCGATGGAGTGAGAAAGACGAGCAACTTTGGGGAGCCACGCATGGCAAACGGGCTGTTGCTTCATTCCGCTATTATATATAGATCCAATGTCGTTGATTTCCTTTGGAATCCGAGGCTGCATTCGTCCTTGCTCACACAAGCAATGGCTCTTCTCATCGAATGGTCACGGGGAGCTTCCGATTACAAAGGTTCCCTTGTCACTCGTGATGCGCAGCCCAACTGCTAGACGACGGCTCGCCCTTCAGATTACTGCCCAGGAAACCACCACAACGGCACCATTAGAACGACAACCGCTGCCGAACCATTCCGAAATTTTTTTGCCAAAGAAGTTGTTGCAAAGAGAACGACTCTGGGGAGAGAGCCCTCGCATAGCAAAATCGGGATGGCTTCACGGCAGCTGGATGGGATTTGAATTCATGGAGCCAAGGGAGTGAAATGGTCATCGAGCTCATCCGATCAACTGGATGAATTTCACCTTGAAGGGGCCCAATCCAAAAGTTCCGGAGGTCATCTCCTAGAACTCTCAAGAACAAAGGCCAATCTTACATGCAAACTCTGCTACTACGCAAACATAGGTTGCAATTATAGAGAAATTGCAAGGCCGTCACAATGGCCCGAGGCCAATGCTCCGACTACTAAGTCAATTTTCTCTTGCAATCACCATGCCGCCGTTCACAGAGAGATCTCCCCATTCACTTGTGACGACGCACAATCCAAGTGCTAAGCGATCTCGCCCTTAAAAGGCAGCGTTCCAAGACATCCCGATGACACATTGGAATGACAACCACTGTCGAACCATTCCCAATGTTGTGCCGATCGAGTTGGCACAGAGGCGATCTTAGGGAGCTCTCGTGAATTGATCGAGAAGTGCTTTCGTACCCATCTCTCACAAAAACCAATGTTAGCTAAACAATTTTAGAATCCAAGGCTCGTATCCATCGATATCATCGGCACTGGGTCTATATTCAAAGGCCACGGAGAGGTTTCGATAAGAGAAGCTCCCCTGCTTGCTTGCACAAACATCCCCAAATGCTAGACGTAAGCTCCCGCCCTTAGCATCGCTCTCCAGATCACCACAATGACACATTGGAATGACAACCGCTGTCAAACAACTCCCAAATTTGTGCCGATGGAGTGAGAAAGAAGAGCCAGATCGGGTCGGCCAGCATGGCTCGGCCACCATTTTTTGCCGAGAGCTTTCGATATTAAAACTCCCATGTAGCAGCAATAAGTACACCATGACAAAATTGCTAGAGCGCCGAGCACCCATAGAAAATTGCCATTATACCAAGCAACACCGGAGTGCTAGACAAGGGCTCACGTTTAGATCAAGTTTTAAAATCACCAAAAAGACACGCCATGGATCGGCAACCGCTGCCTCACCTTTTCCAAAATTGAGTCATCGGAAAACATGATCTAAAGGAGAGCCGAGGAAAAGCACTGAGATCGCTTCATGCCCCTTTCATTCATTCAACATCAGCATACACCGTTTGAAAACCCAACAATCCGATCCGCCTAGACACCAATGTTGAATCAATGAAAGGGGCATGGGAGAGGCTCGCGGCAACAACCTCTCCTATATAAGCTATTAGTGCGAGGCTCGCTCTGCATTAGAAATCTGCGATAGCGCGGACAACTCCCTTAAAAATCCAATTCAATGAAAAATGTGACCAAACAGCCATCCACGACACCGTTTTTGGAGCTCGCCCAGATCGGCTCGGCCAGAATGGCTCGCCCAGATTGGCTCGGCCAGCATGGTGACTTGCTGACTCAGTGAGAGTACATACTTCGAACAGTCAAGAACAAAGGCCAATCTAACATGCAAACTCTGCTACTGCACAAACATAGCTTGCAATTATAGAGAAATTGCAAGGCCGTCACAATGGCCCGAGGCCAATGCTCCGACTACTAAGTCAATTTTCTCTTGCAATCGCCATGCCGCTATTCACAGAGAGATCTCCCCATTCACTTGTGACGACGCACAATCCAAGTGCTAGATGCGAGCTCGCCCTTGAAAGGCCGCATTCCAAGACATCCTGATGACACATTGGAACGACAACCGCTGTCAAACCATTCCCAATGTTGTGCCAATTGAGTTGGCATAGAGGCGATCTTAGGGAACTCCCGCGTATCGATCGGGAAGTGCTTTCGTACCCATCTCTCACAAAAACCAATGTTAGCTGAACAATTTTATAATCCAAGGCTCGTATCCATCGATATCATCGGCACTGGGTCTATATTCAAAGGCCACGGAGAGGTTCCGATAAGAGAAGCTACCTTGCTCGCTTGCACAAACATCCCCAAATGCTAGACGCAAGCTCCCGCACTTAGCATCGCTCTCCAGATCACCGCAATTACACATTGGAATGACAACCACTATCAAACAACTCTCGAATTTGTGCCGATGGAGTGAGAAACGAGAGCCAGATCGGGTCGGCCAGCATGGCTCGGCCACCATTTTTCACCGAGAGCTTTCGATATTAAAGCTCCCATGTAGCCGCGATAAGTACACCATGACAAATTGCTAGAGCGCCGAGCACCCATAGCAAATTGCCATTATACCAAGCAATGTCGGAGTGCTAGATAAGGGCTCACGTTTAGATCAAGTTTTAAAACCACCAAAAACACATGCCATGGATCGGTAACCGCTGCCTCACCTTTTCCAAAATTGAGTCATCGGAAAACATGATCTAAAGGAGAGCCGAGGAAAAGCAATGAGATCGCTTCATGCCCCTTTCATTCATTCAACATCAGCATACACCGTTTGAAAACCCAACAATCCAATCCGCCTAGACACCAATGATGAATCAATGAAAGGGGCATGGGAGAGGCTCGTGGCAACAACCTCTCCTATATAAGCTATTAGTGCGAGGCTCGCTCTACATTAGAAATCTGCGATAGCGCGAACAACTCCCTTGAAAATCCAATTCAATGAAAAATGTGACCAAACAGCCATCCACGACACCATTTTTGGAGCTCGCCCAGATCGGCTCGGCCAGAATGGCTCGCCTAGATCGGCTCGGCCAGCATGGCTCACCCAGATTGGCTCGGCCAGCATGGTGACTTGCTGACTTGGTGAGAGTACTTCGAACTGTCAAGAAAAAAGGCCAATCTAACGTGCAAACTCTGCTACTGCGCAAACATAGGTTGCAATTATTGAGAAATTGCAAGGCCGTCACAATGGCCCGAGGCGAATGCTCTGACTACTAAGTCAATTTTCTCTTGCAATCGCCATGCCGCCGTTCACAGAGAGATCTCCCCAATCACTTGTGATGACGCACAATCCAAGTGCTAGACGCGAGCTCGCCCTTGAAAGGCCGTGTTCCAAGACATCCCGATGACATATTAGAACAACAATCGCTGTCGAACCATTCCCAATGTTGTGCTGATCGAGTTGGCACAGAGGCGATCTTAGGGAACTCCCGCGTATCGATCAAGAAGTGCTTTCGTAACCATCTCTCACAAAAACCAATGTTAGCTGAACAATTTTAGAATCCAAGGCTCGTATCCATCGATATCGTCGGCACTGGGTCTATATTCAAAGGCCACAGAGAGGTTCCGATAAGAGAAGCTCCCCTGCTCGCTTGCACAAACATCCCCAAATGCTAGACGCAAGCTCCCGCCCTTAGCATCGCTCTCCAGATCACCGCAATGACACATTGGAATGACAACCACTGTCGAACAACTCCCGAATTTGTGCCGATGGAGTGAGAAAGAAGAGCCAGATCGGGTCGACGAAAATGGCTAAGCCAGATCGTGTCAGCCAGCATGGCTCGGCCACCATTTTTCGCCGAGAGCTTTCGATATTAAAGCTCCCATGTAGCTACGATAAGTACACCATGACAAATTGCTAGAGCGCCGAGCACCCATAGCAAATTGCCATTATACCAAGCAATGTCGAAGTGCTAGATAAGGGCTCACATTTAGATCAAGTTTTAAAACCACCAAAAACACACGCCATGGATCGGCAACCGCTGCCTCACCTTTTCCAAAATTGAGTCATCGAAAAACATGATCTAAAGGAGAGCTGAGGAAAAGCAATGACATTGCTTCATGCCCCTTTCATTGATTCAACATCAGCATACACCGTTTGAAAACCCAACAATCTGATCCTATATAAGCTATTAGTGCGAGGCTCGCTCTGCATTAGAAATCTGCGATAGCACAGACAACTCCCTTAAAAATCTAATTAAATGAAAAATGTGACCAAACAGCCATCCACGACACCGTTTTTGGAGCTCGGCCAGATCGGGTCAGCAAGAATGGCTCGCCCAGATCGGGTCGGCCAGCATGGCTCACCCAGATTGGCTCGGCCAGCTTGGCTCGGCTAGCATGGCTCGCCCAATCGGCTCGCCCAGATCAGGTCGGCCAGCATGGTGACTTGGTGACTCGGTGAGAGTACTTGGAACCGTCAAGAACAAAGCCGAATCTTACATGCAAACTCTGCAACTATGCAAACATAGGTTGCAATTATAGAGAAATTGCAAGGCCGTCACAATGGCCTGAGGCCAATGCTCTGACTACTAAGTCAATTTTCTCTTGCAATCGCCATGCCGCCGTTCACAAAGAGAGAGTCCCCATTCACTTGTGACGATGCACAATCCAAGTGCTAGACGCGAGCTTGCCCTTGAAAGGCTGCGTTCCAAGACATCCTGATGACACATTGGAATGACAACCGCTTTCGAACCATTCCCAATGTTGTGCCGATCGAGTTGGCACAGAGGCAACCAAACAGCCATCCATGACACCATTTTTGGAGCTCGGCCAGATCGGCTCGGCCAGAATGGCTCGCCCAGATCGGCTCGGCCAGTATGGCTCAGCCAGAACGGCTCGGCCAGCATGGCTCAGCCAGAATGACTCACCCAGATCGGCTCGGTCAGTATGGCTCGCCCAGATCGGCTCAGCCAGCATGGCCTGGCCAGAACGGCTCGGCCAGAATGGGTCGTCGAGATCGGCTCGGCCAGAACGGGTCACCCAGATCGGCTCGGCGAGAATGGCTCGCCTAGATCGGCTCGGCCAGCATGGCTTGCCCAAAATGGCTCGGCCAGATCGGGTCAGCTAGATTGGCTCGCCCAGATCGGCTCGGCCAGCATGGCTCGGCCAGAACAGCTCGGCTAGATTGGGACGGTGACTTGATGAACGGACTTAGAGATTCGACTTGGTGGGCCGACCTGGCGGGGTGACTTGATGAACGCACTTGAAAGGTCGACTTGGTGGGGTGACTCTATGAACGGACCTAAAGAGTTGACTTGGTGAGAGTACTTGGCGGGGTGACTCGATGAAAGGACTTAAAGAGTCGACTTGGTGAGAGTACTTGGTGGGGCGACTTGATGAACGCACTTGAAGAATCACCTTGGTTAGAGTACTTGGTGGGGCAACTTGATGAACGGACTCAAAGAGTCGACTTGGTGAGAGTACCTGGTGGCTCGACTTGATGAGCAGACTTAAAGAGTCAACTTGGTGAGAGTACTTGGCAGGGTGAACTGATGAACGAACATAAAGAGTCAGCTTGGTGGGAGTACTTGGTGGGCCGACCTGGTGGGGTGACTTTATGGACGGACTTAAAGAGTTGACTTGGTTAGATTACTTGTTCTGGTGACTTGATGAACAGACTTCAAGAGTCGACTTGGTGGGGTGACTTGATGAAAGGACTTAAAGGGTCGACTTGGTGAGAGTACTTGGCGGGGCGACTTGATGAACGAACTTAAAGGGTCGACTTAGCGGGGTGACTTGATGACAAGCATATGACTACTGGCAGGATCGACCAGGTAGCTTCTAACAATGAGGGGACCCCCAAGACCTGCTACAGCCAAGGGATGCCCGCCGCGATGGGAAACCGAAATTTGCATTCACTCCGTCATGCATCCAAACATAATCCGCCGACCAAGCAACAAGAATGACGTTCACAGCACATGCAGGACTCGAAATGCTCAAAGATTTTGCACAAGAGGAAAGTGTCCCATCATCGACCAGAGAGGGCCGAACAGGGATCCTCGGTTCACAGGCACCTGGGAAGAACATCCTGTACGGAACACTTTACCCTCGAACTCGCTGTCGCCACTACTCGGAAAGAAGCCTCGAGTCTGTACGAGATGCACTGCGCACGTAGCCACCTCAATTGTAACGCCACTCAGAGACATCCATTTCCCAGGCATATGCCTCCTACACGCCTATTGAGGTGCACCCGCACAGACAAAATCCTTCTCCATCGCAACAAATGTTTTCCCATGACGAAGAGCTAGTTGCCGAAGTGCCAATGGAGACCACCGTGCTGAAGGGTGAAGGGCCGTGCGAGTCAAAAACATGGCTGGTTATGCGATTGGTGGGGGCATCACTGTGCACGCGACCACCTCAATTATAAGGCCGCTCGAGGGCATCGTGTATAACAACACCCCCTCCGCACATTTATAGGTGATGAGAGCCCGCCCGCATACACGGACATGTCAAATATCTCTAACAAATATCTCCTTTCCCAGCATAGCCTCGCTAACCATTCCCCATGACACGTGATCTGCCAGCGCAGGTATAGAAAAGTTCCTACGGCTGAACACTCACACTAGCGTTTTCGGACAAGCTTCAATCTCATGCACATGCACATACCAAAGAACTGGCACCACGAGGGAACCACCCGCGAGCACCCACATCTCAGCAAAAAGCATACGTGCGATTTCTTCCCCTAGACAGACACGTTGGGCCTGCACTTGTCGGAGCATTGCAAAGACGAGCGCTCTGGTTCGCAGGAGCCTGAGAAGAACATCTCGTACGAAACCCATTCCCCCAAAATGCTCGAATCACAAATGCTCGCAGTAGGGTTGTAATGCAAAGATGTACACCGCACACGCGACCGAGTAAGGACACTCAGAGACATCCATTTCCCAGGCATATTCCCCCTACACGCTTTTTGGTGCACCCCGTACAAACGGCCATACTTCGACAAGCCCTCCCAGAATTTCGCATCTGAAGGGAGAGATGAAATGCCTTGGGCTTTTTGTCCACACAATGCAAACACCGAACGCTCTCTTTAGGGGGGAGCTAAAGAAGAGTATCTCCCGCAGAACCCACGAGCCGCAGCCGTTCGGATCACACAAGGTAGGACAGGGCATGGAGAGTTTCCGTATCCAAACAAAAATTATCGGTAATACTCTACGCTTCTACTAGCCTAGACCACAAAGGCTGTCATGACAGTGCAATGCACTTCTGTGTGATGAGACAGTGAAGAGGCGAGCACGCACCGAGAACGCACTAGCGAATAAATTATGCGGCAACCAAACCTTTCGCCGGCCCCCCTCTCAATCCCAAGGCTCTACCGATCGGCAAAAAAATTAGGGTGGAGAGTGGACCCTTGATGAAATTAGGGAAGTTGATCAATGCACCCGTGCAACCATCTCTTTCCTTCTTGCCGTCCGGGCAGGATAAAAATGCAATGATAGAACGTGCCAATGAGACGGAGCCCTTGGCTAAAAGATACATCTCCATACACACTCAGCAACAAGCGCATCTTAGAATCGAACACCAAATGTGCAGTGTGTTGCAAGCCGTGCAGACACCTACATATAGGGTATATCCATCAAAACAAAGTGACAAGTACTTCCCACCAGCTCCGCCATTGCGATTACCGAATGGGATAATACTCACCGCCACAGATTAATGACCATCATTACCGTCTTGGAATAGATACAAGCACATCGAGCTTCATCCGATCATCTGGATGAATTTCACCTTGAAGGGGCCCAATCCAAAAGTTTCGGAGGTCATCTCCTGGAACTCTCAAGAACAAGGCCCATCTTACATGCAAACTCTGCTACTGCGCAAACATAGGTTGCAATTAAAGAGAAATTGCAAGGCCATCACAGAGAGATCTCCCCATTTACTTGTGACGTGACGCACAATCCAAGGGCTAGACACGAGCTCGCCCTTGAAAGGCCACTTTCCAAGGCATCCCCCGATGACACATTGGAATGACAACCGTTGTCGAACCATTTCCCAATGTTGTGCCGATCGAGTTGGCACAGAGCCGCTAGACGAGGGCTCCCATTTTAGATCGAGTTTTAAAATCACCAAGAAGACATGGTGAGGGCTGGCAACTACTGCCAAACCTTTTTCTGAAATTGCGCCAGCTGAGTGACTAGAAAACATGCTTTATGCGATAGGCACGCAAAAATTTTTGCTAGAGTGCCAAGCACCCACCTCATGGCCAGAGACAAGGGCTCGCCATTAGATCAACTTCGAAATCGCTGAACAGACGCGCTATAGAATGGCAACCGCTGCCAAGTCTCTTTCGTAGTTGCGTCGATCGAGTGATCGAAGAAGGTGATCTAAGAGAGGGTCCAAGCATAGGCATTCGTTAGGGGATTCGCGCCGATGGCATAAATTTATGCAATACCCAAGCAAAACTGGACGGAGGTGCTAGACGAGGGCTCCCGTTTTAGATCGAGTTTTAAAATCACTGAGTAGACGCGGTGAGGGCTGGCAACCGCTGCCAAACCTTTTTCCGAAATTGTGCCTTCTGAGTGACAAGAAAACATGATCTAAAGGAGAGTCCAGGAATAGCACCCTCGAGGGTGGGCTTCATGCCCCTCTAATTGATTCAACGTCGGCGTCCACCGTTTCAAAATCTGACATATCCATCCACCCTGACAGCGGCGTTGAATCAATGAGGGGGGCACGGGAGAGGCTTGTGGCAACCACCTCTCTCGTTGTAGCCGCGATAGGCATGCAAAAAAATTTGCTAGAGCACCAAGCACCCACCTCATGGCTAAAGACAAGGGCTCGCCATTAGATCAACTTCGAAATCGCTGAACAGACGCGCTGTAGAATGGCAACCGCTGCCAAGTCTCTTCCGTAGTTGCGTCAGTCGAGTGATCGAAGAAGGTGATCTAAGAGAGGGTCCAAGCATAGGCATTCATTGGGGGATTCGTGCCGATGGCATAATTTTATGCAATACCCGAGCAACACCGGACGGAGGTGCTAGACGAGGGCTCATGTTTTAGATCGAGTTTTAAAATCACCAAGTAGATGCGGTGAGGGATGGCAACCGCTGCCAAACCTTTTTCCAAAATTGTGCCAGCTGAGTGACAAGAAAACATGATCTAAAGGAGAGTCAAGGAATAGCACATCCGGGGTGGGCTTCATGCCCCTCTAATTGATTCAACGTCGACGTCCACCGTTTCAAAATCCGACATATCCATCCGCCTTGACACCAGCGTTGAATCAATGAGGGGGGCACGAGAGAGGCTCATGACAACCACCTCTCCTATATAAGCTATTAGTGCGAGGCTCGCTCTACATTAGAAATTAGCAAACACAACGACATCCGCCTTAAAAATCCAAATCCTTTAAAATTCCTACCAAACAGCCATTCACGACCCAATTTTTTATGAGGTCGGCAGAGGAGAAAAAGATTGTCATCGGTTAGGAGATGTGAGTTCATGGAGCTGAGGGACTGAAATGGTCATCGAGCTCATCCGATCAACTGGATGAATTTCACCTTGAAGGTGCCCAATCCAAAAGTTTCAGAGGTCATCTCCTGGAACTCTCAAGAACAAGGCCCATCTTACATGCAAACTCTACTACTGTGCAAACATAGGTTGCAATTAAAGAGAAATTGCGAGGCCGTCACAATGGCCCGAGGCCAATGGCTCTGACTAAGTCAATTTTCTCTTGCAATCACCATGCTGCCATTCACAGAGAGATCTCCCCATTCACTTGTGACGTGATGCACAATCCAAGGTCTAGACGCGAGACCGCCCTTGAAAGAAAGACCACTTTCCAAGACATCCCCCGATGACACATTGGAATGTCAACCGCTGTCGAACCACTCCCAATGTTGTGCCGATCGAGTTGGCACAGAGGCGACCTTAGGGAGCTCCCACGTAGCAATCGGGATGTGCTTTCATGCCCATCTCTCACAAAAACCAATGTTAGCTATGGACAAATTTGGAATCCAAGGGCTCGCATCCATCGATATCGTCGGCACTGGGTCTATATATTCAAAGGCCACGGAGAGGTTTCGATAAGAGAAGCTCCCCTACTCGCTTGCACAAACATATCCCAAATTCTAGACACAAGCTCCCGCCCTTAGCATCGCTCTCTAGATCACCGCAATGACACATTGGAATGACAACCGCTGTCGAACAACTCCCGAAATTGTGGCAATGGAGTGAGAAAGAAGAGAAACTTTGGGGAGCCGCGCATAGCAAACGGGCTGTGCTACTGCTTCATTCCGCTCTTATATAGATCCGAAATCGTTGATTTCATTTGGAATCTGAGGCTGCATTCGTCCTTGCGCAAACCAGCAATGGATCTTCTAATCGAATGGCCACGGGGAGCTTCCGATAACAAAGGCTCCCTTGTCACTCGTGATGCGCAGGCCAACTGCTAGATGACGGGTCGCCCTTCAGATCGCTGCCCAGGCAACCACCACAACGGCACCATTGGAATGACAACCGCTGCCGAACCGTTCTAAAAATTTTGTGCCAAAGAAGTTGTTGCATAGAGAATGACTCTGGGGAGAGAGCCCTCGCATAGCAAAATCGGGATGGCTTCACGGCCCTCCCAATAGAAACGATGCTGGTGCCAATATTCCAAAAATCCGAATAACGTGTCTTTCGCGAACACCAGCACTAATTTCTATTGGGGAGGGTCGCCGAGAACTTTTGTTATCAAAGCTCCCATTGTAAGCCACGATAGGGACACAAAAAATTGCTAGAGCCCCAAGCACCCACCTCATGGCTAGACAAGGGCTCGCCATTAGTAGATCAACTTCGAAATTGCTGAACAGACGCGCTGTGGAATGGCAACCGCTG
This sequence comes from Cupressus sempervirens, assembly GCA_028749045.1. NCBI lineage: Eukaryota > Viridiplantae > Streptophyta > Pinopsida > Cupressales > Cupressaceae > Cupressus > Cupressus sempervirens. The sequence goes on along the minus strand of CM053784.1, from coordinate 558,298,060 downwards.
CCAAGCCTCTTCCGTAATTGCGTCGGTTGAGTGATCAAAGAAGGTGATCTAAGAGAGAGTCCAAGGCTAGGGATTTGTTGGGTGATTCGCACCGATAGCAAAAAATTATGCAATACCCGAGCAACACCGGACGGAGGTGCTAGATGAGGGCTCCCATTTTAGATCGAGTTTTAAAATCACCAATTAGACGCGGTGAGGGCTGGCAACCGTTGCCAAACCTTTTTCCGAAATTGCGCTAGCTGAGTGACAAGAAAACATGATCTAAAGGAGAGTCAGGGAATAGCACCCTCGAGGGTGGGCTTCATGCCCCTCTAATTGATTCAATGTCAGCGTCCACCGTTTCAAAATCTGACATATCCATCCGCCCTGACAGTGGCATTGAATCAATGAGGGGGGCACGGGAGAGGCTTGTGGCAACCACCTCTCTCGTTATAGCCACGATAGGCACGCAAAAAATTTTGCTAGAGTGCCAAGCACCCACCTCATGGCTAAAGACAAGGGCTCGCCATTAGATCAACTTTGAAATCGCTAAACAGACGCGCTGTAGAATGGCAACCGCTGCCAAGTCTCTTCCATAGTTGCGTCGGTCGAGTGATCGAAGAAGGTGATCTAAGAGAGGGTCCAAGCGTAGGAATTCTTTGGGAGATTCGCTCTGATGGCATAAATTTATGCAATACTCGAGCAACACCGGACGGAGGTGCTAGACGAGGGCTCCCATTTTAGATCGAGTTTTAAAATCACCAAGTAGACGCGGTGAGGGCTGGCAACCACTGCCAAACCTTTTTCCAAAATTGCGGCAGCTGAGTGGCAAGAAAACATGATCTAAAGGAGAGTCCAGGAATAGCACCCTCGAGGGTGGGCTTCATGCCCCTCTAATTGATTCAACGTCGGTGTCCACCATTTCAAAATCTGACATATCCATCCGCCCGGATAGCGGCGTTGAATCAGTGAGGGGGACACGGGAGAGGCTCGCGGCAACCACCTCTCCCCTTGTAGCCGCGATAGACAAGCAAAAAAAATTTGCTAGAGTGCCAAGCACCCACCTCATGGCTAGAGACAAGGGCTCGCCATTAGATTAGCTTCGAAATCGCTGAACAGACGCGCTGTAGAATGGGAACCGCTGGCAAGTCTCTTCCGCAGTTGCGTCGGTCGAGTGATCGAAGAAGGTGATCTAAGAGAGGGTCCAAGCATAGGAATTTGTTGGGGGATTCACGCCGATGGCATAAATTTTTAAAATACCCAAGCAACACCGGACGGAGGTGCTAGACGAGGGCTCCCATTTTAGATCGAGTTTTAAAATCATCAAGTAGACGCGGTGAGGGCTGGCAACCGCTGCCAAACCTTTTTCCGAAATTGTGCCAGCTGAGTGACAAGAAAACATGATTTGAAGGAGAGTCCAGGAATAGCACCCTCGAGGGTGGGCTTTCATGCCCCTCTAATTGATTCAACGTCGACGTCCATCGTTTCAAAATCTGACTTATCCATCCGCCCTGACAGCGACGTTGAATCAATGAGGGGGGCACGGGAGAGGCTTGCGGCAACCACCTCTCCCCTTGTAGCCGTGATAGGCACGCAAAAAATTTTGCTAGAGTGCCAAGCACCCACCTCATGGCTAGAGACAAGGGCTCACCATTAGATCAACTTCAAAATCACTGAACAGATGCGCTGTAGAATGGCAACCGCTGCCAAGTCTCTTCTGTAGTTGCGTCGGTCGAGTGATCGAAGAAGGTAATCTAAGAGAGGGTCCAAGCGTGTAGGCATTCGTTGGGGGATTCACGCCGATGGCATAAATTTATGCAATACCCGAGCAACACCGGACGGAGGTGCTAGATGAGGGCTCCCATTTTAGATCGAGTTTTAAAATCACCAAGTAGACGCGGTGAGGGCTGGCAACCGCTGCCAAACCTTTTTCCGAAATTGCGCCAGCTGAGTGACAAGAAAACATGATCTAAAGGAGAGTCCAGGAATAGAACCCTCGAGGGTGGGCTTCATGCCCCTCTAATTGATTCAACGTCGGCGTCCACCGTTTCAAAATTTGACATATCCATCCGCCCTGACAGCGGCATTGAATCAATGAGGGGAGCACGGGAGAGGCTCGCGGCAACCACCTCTCCCATTGTAGCCGTGATAGGGATGCAAAAAATTTTGCTAGAGCACCGAGCACCCACCTCATGGCTAGAGACAAGGGCTTGCCATTAGATCAACTTCGAAATTGCTGAACAGATGCGCTATAGAATGGCAACCACTGCCAAGTCTCTTCCATAGTTGCGTTGGTCGAGTGATCGAAGAAGGTGATCTAAGAGAGGGTCCAAGCATAGGCATTAGTTGGGGGATTCACGCCGATGGCATAAATTTATGCAATACCCGAGCAACACCGGACGGAGGTGCTAGACGAGGGCTCCTGTTTTAGATCGAGTTTTAAAATCACCAAGTAGACGCGGTGAGGGCTGGCAACCGCTGCCAAACCTTTTTTCGAAATTGCGCCAGCTGAGTGACAAGAACGTGATCTAAAGGAGAGTCCAGGAATAGCACCCTCGAGGGTGGGCTTCATGCCCCTCTAATTGATTCAACGTCGGCGTCCACCATTTCAAAATCTGACATATCCATCCGCCCTGATAGCGGCGTTGAATCAATGAGGGGGGCACGGGAGAGGCTCGCGGCAACCACCTCTCCCATTGTAGCCGCGATAGGCACGCAAAAAATTTTGCTAGAGCGCCAAGCACCCACCTCATGGCTAGAGACAAGGGCTCGCCATTAGATCAACTTCGAAATCGCTGAACAGATGCGCTGTAGAATGGCAACCCGAGCAACACCGGATGGAGGTGCTAGGCGAGGGCTCCCGTTTTAGATCAAGTTTTAAAATCACCAAGTAGACGCGGTGAGGGATGGCAACCGCTGCCAAACGTTTTTCTGAAATTGCGCCAGGTGAGTGAGAAGAAAACATGATCTAAAGGAGAGTCGAGGAATAGCACATCCAGGGTGGGCTTCATTCCCCTCTAATTGATTCAACGTCGGCATCCACCGTTTCAAAATCTGACATATCCATCCGCCTTGACACCGGCGTTGAATCAATGAGAGGGGCACGGGAGAGGCTCGCGGCAGAGGAGCAAAAGATTGTCATCGGTTACGAGATGTGAGTTCATGGAGCCGAGGGACTGAAATGGTCATCGAGCTCATCCGATCAACTGGATGAATTTCACCTTGAAGGGGCTCAATCCAAAAGTTCCGGAGGTCATCTCCTGGAACTCTCGAGAACAAGGCCCATCTTACATGCAAACTCTGCTACTGCGCAAACATAGGTTGCAATTAAAGAGAAATTGCGAGGCAGTCATAATGGCCCGAGGCCAATGGCTCCGACTAAGTCAATTTTCTCTTGCAATCACCATGTCGCCGTTCATAGAGAGATCTCCCCATTCACTTGTGACGCGACGCACAATCCAAGTGCTAGACGTGAGCTCGCCCTTGAAAGAAAGACCACTTTCCAAGACATCCCCCATTCACTTGTGACGCGACGCACAACCCAAGTGCTAGACGCGAGCTCGCCCTTGAAAGAAAGACCACTTTCCAAGACATCCCCCGATGACACATTGGAATGACAACCACTGTTGAACCATTCCCAAAGTTGTGTAGATCGAGTTGGCACAGAGGTGACCTTAGGGAGCTCCCGCGTAGCAATCGGGATGTGCTTTCATACCCATCTCTCACAAAAACCAATCTTAGTTGTGAACAAATTTTGCCGCAATGACACCATTGGAACGACGACCGCTGTCGAACAACTCCCACATTTGTGCCCCGATGGAGTGAGAAAGAATAGAAACTTTGGGGAGCCGCGCATCGCAAACGGGCTGCTGCTTCATTCCGCTCTTATATATAGATTCGATGTCATTGATTTCATTTGGAATCTGAGGCTGCATTCGTCCTTGCTCACACAAGCAATGGCTCTTCTCATCGAATGGCAACGAGGAGCTTCTGATCACAAAGGCTCCCTTGTCACTCATGATGCGCAGCCCAACTGCTTTTCGAAATTGCATTGAGGAATAGCACCTCGAGGGTGGGCTTCATGCCCCTCCAATTGATTCAACGTCGGCGTCCACCGTTTCAAAATCTGACATTTCCATCCGCCTTGACACCGCCGTTGAATCAATGAGAGGGGCACGGGAGAGGTTCGCGGCAACAACCTCTCCTATATAAGCTATTAAAGCGAGGCTCGCTCTGCATTAGAAATTAGCGAACACGCCGACATCCGCCATAGAAATCCAAATCGTTGAAAATTTTGACCAAACAACCATCCACGACCCAATTTATTATGAGGTCATCTAAGGAGCAAAAGATTGTCATCGGTTAGGAGATGTGAATTCATGGAGCCAAGGGACTGAAATGGTCATCAAGCTCATCCGATCAACTGGATGAATTTCACCTTGAAGTGGCCCAATCCAAAAGTTCTGGAGGTCATCTCCTGGAACTCTCAAGAACAAGGACCATCTTAATTGCAAACTCTGCTACTGCGCAAACATAGGTTGAAATTAAAGAGAAATTGCAAGGCCATCACAGTGGCCCGCGGCCAATGCTCTGACTACTAAGTCAATTTTCTCTTGCAATCACCATGCCGCCGTTCACAGAGAGATCTCCCCATTCACTTGTGACGATGCACAATCCAAGTGCTAAGCGATCTCGCCCTTGAAAGGCAGCATTCCAAGACATCAGGATGACACATTGGAATGACAACCGCTATTGAACCATTCCCAATGTTGTGCCGATCGAGTTGGCACAGAGGCGATCTTAGGGAGCTCTCACGAATCGATCGGGAAGTGCTTTCGTACCCATCTCTCACAAAAACCAATGTTAGCTGAACAATTTTAGAATCCAAGGCTCGTATCCATCGATATCGTCGGCACTGGGTGTATATTCAAAGGCCACGGAGAGGTTCTGATAAGAGAAGCTCCCCTGCTCGCTTGCACAAACATCCCCAAATGCTAGACGCAAGCTCCCGCCCTTAGCATCGCTCTCCAAATCACCGCAATGACAAATTGGAATGACAACCGCTGTCGAACAACTCCCGAATTTGTGCCAATGGAGTGAGAAAGAAGAGCCAGATCGGGTCGGCCAGCATGGCTCGGCCACCATTTTTCATCGAGAGCTTTCGATATTAAAACTCCCATGTAGCAGTGATAAGTACACCATGACAAAATTGCTAGAGCGCCGAGCACCCATAGCAAATTGCCATTATACCAAGCAATGCCGGAGTGCTAGACAAGGGCTCATGTTTAGATCAAGTTTTAAAATCACCAAAAAGACACGCCATGGATCGGCAACCGCTGCCTCACCTTTTCCAAAATTGAGTCATCGGAAAACATGATCTAAAGGAGAGCCGAGGAAAAGCACTCAGATTGCTTCATGCCCCTTTCATTGATTCAACATCAGCATACACCGTTTGAAAACCCAACAATCCGATCCGCCTAGACACCAATGTTGAATCAATGAAAGGGGCATGGGAGAGGCTCGCGGAAACAACCTCTCCTATATAAGCTATTAGTGCGAGGCTCGCTCTGCATTAGAAATCTGCGATAGCACAGAAAACTCCCTTAAAAATCCAATTCAATGAAAAATGTGACCAAACAGCCATCCACGACACCGTTTTTGGAGCTCGCCCAGATCGGCTCGGCAAGAATGGCTCGCCCAGATCGGGTCGGCCAGCATGGCTCGCCCAGATTGGCTCGGCCAGCATGGTGACTTGGTGACTCGGTGAGAGTACTTGGAACCGTCAAGAACAAAGCCCAATCTTACATGCAAACTCTGCTACTGCGCAAACATAGGTTGCAATTATAGAGAAATTGCAAGGCCGTCACAATGGCCCAAGGCCAATGCTCCGACTACTAAGTCAATTTTCTCTTGCAATCGCCATGCCGCCGTTCACAAAGAGATCTCCCCATTCACTTGTGACGACGCACAATCCAAGTGCTAGACGCGAGCTCGCCCTTGAAAGGCCGCGTTCCAAGACATCCCGATGACACATTGGAACGACAACCATTGTCGAACCATTCCCAATGTTGTGCCGATCGAGTTGGCACAGAGGTGACCAAACAGCCATCCACGACACTGTTTTTGGAGCTCGGCCAGATTGGCTCGCCCAGAATGGCTCGCCCAGATCGGTTCAGCCAGCATGGCTCGGCCAGAACAGCTCAGCCAACATGGCTCGGCCAGAACGGCTCGCCCAGATCGGCTCACCTAGATCGACTCGGCCAGCATGGCTCGGCTAGAACGGCTTGCCCAAATCGGCTCGGCCAGCATGGCCCGGCCAGAACGGCTCGGCCAGCATGGCTTGGCCAGAACGGGTCACCCAAATCGGCTCGGCCAGAATGGGTCGCCCAGATCGGCTCAGCCAGAATGGCATGCCTAGATCTGCTCGGCCAGCATGGCTTGCCCAGAACGGTGACTTGATGAATGGACTTAGAGATTCGACTTGGTGGGCTGACCTGGTGGGTTGACTTGATGAACGCACTTGAACGGTCGACTTGGTGGGGTGACTCTATGAACGGACCTAAAGAGTTGACTTGGTGAGAGTACTTGGCGGGGTGACTTGATGAAAGGACTTAAAGAGTCGACTTGGTGAGAGTACTTGGTGGGGCGACTTGATGAACGTACTTGAAGAATCGACTTTGTTAGAGTACTTGGTGGGGCAACTTGATGAACGGACTCAAAGAGTCAACTTGGTGAGAGTACCTGGTGGCTCGACTTGATGAGCAAACTTAAAGAGTCAACTTGGTGAGAGTACTTGGCGGGGTGAACTGATGAACGAACATAAAGAGTCAGCTTGGTGGGAGTACTTGGTGGGCCGACCTGGTGGGGTGACTTTATGGACGGACTTAAAGAGTCGACTTGGTTAGATTACTTGTTCTGGTGACTTGATGAACGGACTTCAAGAGTCGACTTGGTGGGGTGACTTGATGAAAGGACTTAAAGGGTCGACTTGGTGAGAGTACTTGGCGGGGCGACTTGATGAACAAATTTAAAGGGTCGACTTGGCGGGGTGACTTGATGAACGGACGTAAAGAGTTGACTTGGTGAGAGTACTTGGCAGGGTGAACTGATGAACGGACTTAAAGAGTCGACTTGCTGGGAGTACTTGGTGGGCCGACTAGATGAACGGACTTATAGAGTTGACTTGGTGAGAGTAGTTGTTCTGGTGACTTGATGAACGGACTTAAAGAGTCGGCTTGGCGGGGTGACTTGATGAAAGGACTTAAAGAGTCGACTTGGTGGGGTGACTCGATGAACGAACTTAGAGGGTCGACTTTGCGGGGTGACTTGATGAACGGACCTAAAGAGTTGACTTGGTGAGAGTACTCGGTGGGGTGACCTGATGAACAGACTTAGAGAGTCGACTTGGTGAGAGTACTTGGTGGGGTGACTTGATGAACGCACTTGAAGGGTCGACTTGGTGGGGTGACTTTATGAACGGACTTAAATAGTTGATGTGGTGAGAGTGCTTGGTGGGGTGACTTGATGAACATAGTTAAACAGTCGACTTGGTGAGAGTAGTTGGTCGGGTGACTTGATGAACACACTTGAAGAATCGACTTGGTTAGAGTACTTGGTGGGGTGACTTGATGAACGGACTTAAAGATTCGACTTGGTGGGCCGACCTGGCGGGGTGACTTGATGAACGGACTTAGAGAGTAGACTTGGTGAGAGTACTTGGTGGGCCGACCTGGCCGGGTGACTTGATGAACAAACTTAAAGAGTCGACTTGGTGAGAGTACTCGGTGGGCTGACCTGGTCACGTGACTTGATGAACGGACTTAAAGAGTCGACTTGGTGGGCCGACTTGGCCGGGTGACTTGATGAATGAACCTAAAGAGTCGACTTGGTGGGTTGAACTAGCGAGGTGACTTGGTGATAGTACTTGGTGGGCTGACCTGGCAGGGTGACTTGATGAACGAACTTAGAGAGTCAACTTTGTGAGAGTACTTGGTGGGTCGAACTGGCGGGGTGACTTGATGAACAAACTTAAAGAGTCGACCTGGTGAGAGAACTTGGTGAGCTGAGCTGGCGGGGTGAATTGATGAATAAACCTAAAGAGTCGACTTTGTGAGAGTACTTGGTGGGTCGACCTAGCGGGGTGGGTTGATGACCGAACTTAAAGGGTCGACTTGGTGAGAGTACTTGGTGGGCTGACCTGGCGGGGCGACTTGATGAACGAACTTAAAGAGTCGACTTGGTGAGAGTGCTCGGTGTGGTGACCTGATGAACAAACCTAAAGAGTCGACCTAGTGAGAGTACTTGGTGGGCCGACCTGGCGGGGTGACTTGGTGAGGAAACTTAAAGAGTCGACTTGGTGAGAGTAGTTGGTGGGCTGACCTGGCAGGGTGACTTGATGAACGAACTTAAAGTGTCGACCTGGTGGGCCGACTTGGTAGAGTAACTTCATGAACGAACTTAAAGAGTCCACTCGGTGGGCCGACCTGGCGGGGTGACTTGATGAACGAACTTAAAGAGTCGACTTGGTGAGAGTAATTTGTGGGCTGACCTGGCGGGGTGACTTGATGAATGAACTTAAAGAGTCGACTTGGTGGGGTGACTTGATGAACGCACTTGAAGGGTCGACTTGGTGGGGTGACTCTATGAACGGACCTAAAGAGTTGACTTGGTGAGAGTACTTGGTGGGGTGACTCGATGAAAGGACTTAAAGAGTCGACTTGGTGAGAGTACTTGGTGGCTCCACTTTATGAGCAGACTTAAAGAGTCCACTTGGTGAGAGTAGGCCTAACGGGGCGATGTGGTGAGTGGGCCTAATGGGGCGATGTGGTGAGTGGGCCTAACGAGGCGAGTTGGTGGGGCGACTTGGCGAGTGGCATTAGAGAGCCAACATGGTGAGGTGACTCGGCGAGTTGGTTCGTTGAGATGACATGGTGAGCTGACTTGGCGAGTCGACCCGGCGAGTGAACTTAAAGAGTCGACTTGGCAACGTACTCGAGTCGACTTGGTGAGGCGACCCGGCAAGCGGGCTCAAAGAGTCAATATGGTGAGGCGACTCATTGAGTCAACATGGTGAGGCGACTCATGGTGAGGAGCTATCCTTGAGGCGACTTGGTGGGCCTACTTGATTAGTCGACTTGGTGAGTAGACCTGACGAGCTGACACGGTGAGCGGGCTTAAAGAGGCGACGACTTGGTGGGGTAACTCGGCAAGCCAACTTATCGAGGTGAGATGGTGAGTCGACTTGGTGAGCTGACTTGGTGAGCGCACTTAAAGAGTCAACTTCGTGAGGTGACTCGGCGAGTTAGCTCGCTGATGCGACTTGGGCGGGCCGACCTGGCGAACGAACTTAAAGAGGCGACTTGGGTAGGCTGACCTAGCGAGCGAACTTAAAGAGTTGACTTGGCAATGCACTTGAACAATCGACTTGGTGAGCTGACATGGTGAGTGGGCTTAGAGAAGCAACTCAACAGGGCGACTTGATGAACGAACTTAAAGGGTCGACTTGGCAGGGTGACTTGATGAACGGACCTAAAGAGTTGACTTGGTGAGAGTACTTGGCGCAGTGAACTGATGAACAGACTTAAAGAGTCGACTTGGTGGGAGTACTTGGTGGGCCGACTAGATGAACGGACTTATAGAGTCGACTTGGTGAGAGTAGTTGTTCTGGTGACTTGATGAATGGACTTAAAGAGTCGGCTTGGCGGGGTGACTTGATGAAAGGACTTAAACAGTCGACTTGGTCGGGTGACTCGATGAATGAACTTAGAGGGTCAACTTTGCGGGGTGACTTGATGAACGGACCTAAAGAGTTGACTTGGTGAGAGTACTCAGTGGGGTGACCTGATGAACAGACTTAGAGAGTCGACTTGGTGAGAGTCCTTGGTGGGCCGACCTGGTTGGGTGACTTCGTGAACTGACTTAAAGAGTAGACTTGGTGGGAGTACTTGGTGGGGTGACTTGATGAACGAACTTCAAGGGTCGACTTGGCGATTCGACTTGATGAACGGTCCTAAAGAGTTGACTTGGTGAGAGTACTTGGTGTGTTGACTTGATGAAAAGACTTAAAGAGTCGAATTGGTGAGAGTACTTGGTGGGGTGACTTGATGAACGCACTTGAAGGGTCGACTTGGTGGGGTGACTTTATGAACGGACCGAAAGAGTTGACGTGGTGAGAGTGCTTGGTGGGGTGACTTGATGAACATAGTTAAAGAGTCGACTTGGTGAGAGTAGTTGGTCGGGTGACTTGATGAATGCACTTGAAGAATCGACTTGGTTAGAGTACTTGGTGGGGTGACTTGATGAACGGACTTAAAGATTCGACTTGGTGGGCCGACCTGGCAGGGTGACTTGATGAACGGACTTAGAGAGTCGACTTGGTGAGAGTACTTGGTGGGCCAACCTGGCCAGGTGACTTGATGAACAAACTTAAAGAGTCGACTTGGTGAGAGTACTCGGTGGGCTGACCTGGTCACGTGACTTGATGAACGGACTTAAAGAGTCGACTTGGTGGGCCGACTTGGCCGGGTGACTTGATGAACGAACTTAAAGGGTCGACTTGGTGGGTCGAACTAGCGGGGTGACTTGGTGAGAGTACTTGGTGGGCTGACCTGGCAGGGTGACTTGATGAACGAACTTAGAGAGTCGACTTTGTGAGAGTACTTGGTGGGTCGAACTGGCGGGGTGACTTGATGAACGAACTTAAAGAGTCGGCCTGGTGAGAGAACTTGGTGGGCTGAGCTGGCAGGGTGAATTGATGAACGAACCTAAAGAGTCGACTTTGTGAGAGTACTTGGTGGGCCGACCTGGCGGGGTGAGTTGATGACCGAACTTAAAGGGTCGACTTGGTGAGAGTACTTGGTGGGCCGACCTGGCGGGGCGACTTGATGAACGAACTTAAAGAGTCGACTTGGTGAGAGTACTTGGTGGCTCAACTTTATGAGCAGACTTAAAGAGTCCACGTGGTGAGAGTGAGCCTAACGGGGCGATGTGGTGAGTGGGCCTAACGGGGTGAGTTGGTGGGGCGACTTGGCGAGTGGTATTAGAGAGCCGACGTGGTGAGGCGACTCGGCGAGTTGGTTTGTTGAGATGACATGGTGAGCTGACTTGGCGAGTCAACCCGGCGAGCGAACTTAAAGAGTCGACTTGGCAATGTACTCAAGTCAACTTGGTGAGGCGACCCGGCAAGCGGGCTCAAAGAGTCAACATGGTGAGGCGACTCATTGAGTCAACATGGTGAGGCGACTCATGCTGAGAAGCTATCCTTTCGGCGACTTGGTGGGCCTACTTGATTAGTCAACTTGGTGAGCCGACCTGACGAGCTGACACGGTGAGCGGGCTTAAAGAGGCGACGACTTGGTGGGGTAACTTGGCAAGCCAACTTATCGAGGCAAGATGGTGAGTCAACTTGGTGAGCTGACTTGGTGAGTGCACTTAAAGAGTCAACTTCGTGAGGTGACAAGGCGAGTTAGCCTGCTGATGCAACTTGGGCGGGCTGACCTAGCGAACGAACTTAAAGAGGCGACTTGGGCGGGCTAACTTGGCGAGCGAACTTAAAGAGTTGACTTGGCAATGGACTTGAACAATTGACTTGGTGAGCTGACATGGTGAGTGGGCTTAGAGAAGCAACTCGGCGGGGCGACTTGATGAACGAACTTAAAGGGTCGACTTGCCAGGGTGACTTGATGAACAGACCTAAAGAGTTGACATGGTGAGAGTACTTGGCAGGGTGAACTGATGAACGGACTTAAAGAGTCGACTTGTCGGGAGTACTTGGTGGGCCGACTTGATGAACAGACTTATAGAGTCGACTTGGTGAGAGTAGTTGTTCTGGTGACTTGATGAACAGACTTAAAGAGTCAGCTTGGCGTGGTTACTTGATGAAAGGACTTAAACAGTTGACTTGGTCGGGTGACTCGATGAACGAACTTAGAGGGTCAACTTTGCAAGGTGACTTGATGAACGGACCTAAAGAGTTGACTTGGTGAGAGTACTCGGTGGGGCGACCTGATGAACAGACTTAGAGAGTCGACTTGGTGAGAGTCCTTGGTGGGCCGACCTGGTTGGGTGACTTCGTGAACTGACTTAAAGAGTCGACTTGGTGGGATTACTTGGTGGGGTGACTTGATGAACGGACTTCAAGGGTCGACTTGGCGAGGTGACTTGATGAACGGTCCTAAAGAGTTGACTTGGTGAGAGTACTTGGTGTGGTGACTTGATGAAAAGACTTAAAGAGTCGAATTGGTGAGAGTACTTGGTGGGGTGACTTGATGAATGCACTTGAAGGGTCGACTTGGTGGGGTGACTTTATGAACGAACCAAAAGAGTTGACGTGGTGAGAGTGCTTGGTGGGGTGACTTGATGAACATAGTTAAAGAGTCGACTTGGTGAGAGTAGTTGGTCGGGTGACTTGATGAATGCACTTGAAGAATCGACTTGGTTAGAGTACTTGGTGGGGTGACTTGATGAACGGACTTAAAGATTTGACTTGGTGGGCCGACCTGGCGGGGTGACTTGATGAACGGACTTAGAGAGTCAACTTGGTGAGAGTACTTGGTGGGCCGACCTGGCCGGGTGACTTGATGAACAAACTTAAAGAGTCGACTTGGTGAGAGTACTCGGTGGGCTGACCTGGTCACGTGACTTGATGAACGGACTTAAAGAGTCAACTTGGTGGGCCGACTTGGCCAGGTGACTTGATGAACGAACTTAAAGGGTCGACTTGGTGGGTTGAACTAGCGGGGTGACTTGGTGAGAGTACTTGGTGGGCTGACCTGGCAGGGTGACTTGATGAACGAACTTAGAGAGTCGACTTTGTGAGAGTACTTGGTGGGTCGAACTGGCGAGGTGACTTGATGAACAAACTTAAAGAGTCGACCTGGTGAGAGAACTTGGTGGGCCAAGCTGGCGGGGTGAATTGATGAACGAACCTAAAGAGTTGACTTTTTGAGAGTACTTGGTGGGCCGACCTGGCGGGGTGAGTTGATGACCGAACTTAAAGGGTCGACTTGGTGAGAGTACTTGGTGGGCCAACCTAGCGGGGGAACTCGATGAACGAACTTAAAGAGTCGACTTGGTGAGAGTACTTGGTGGCTCGACTTTATGAGCAGACTTAAAGAGTCCACGTGGTGAGAGTGGGCCTAATGGGGCGATGTGGTGAGTGGGCCTAACGGGGCGAGTTGGTGGGGCAACTTGGCGAGTGGTATTAGAGAGCCAACGTGGTGAGGCGACTCGGCGAGTTGGTTCATTGAGATGACATGATGAGCTGACTTGGCGAGTCGACCCGGCGAGCGAACTTAAAGAGTCAACTTGGCAACGTACTCGAGTCGACTTGGTGAGGTGACCCGGCGAGCGGGCTCAAAGAGTCAACATGGTGAGGCGACTCATTGAGTCAACATGGTGAGGCGACTTATGGTGAGGAGCTATCCTTGAGGCGACTTGGTGGGCCTACTTGATTAGTCGACTTGGTGAGCTGACCTAACGAGCTGACATGGTGAGCGGGCTTAAAGAGGCGATGACTTGGTGGGGTAACTTGGCAAGCCAACTTATCAAGGTGAGATGGTGAGTCGACTTGGTGAGCTGACTTAGTAAGCGCACTTAAAGAGTCAACTTCGTGAGGTGACTCGGCGAGTTAGCCTGCTGATGCGACTTGGGCAGGCCGACCTGGCAAACAAACTTAAAGAGGCGACTTGGGCGGGCTGACCTAGCGAGCGAACTTAAAGAGTTGACTTGGCAACGCACTTGAACAATTGACTTGGTGAGCTGACATGGTGAGTGGGCTTAGAGAAGCAACTCTACGGGGCGACTTGATGAACGGACTTAAAGGGTTGACTTGGCAGGGTGACTTGATGAACGGACCTAAAGAGTTGACTTGGTGAGAGTACTTGGCAGGGTGAACTGATGAACGGACTTAAAGAGTCGACTTGGTGGGAGTACTTGGTGGGCCGACTTGATGAACGGACTTATAGAGTCGACTTGGTGAGAGTAGTTGTTCTGGTGACTTGATGAACGGAATTAAAGAGTCGGCTTGGCGGGGTGACTTGATGAAAGGACTTAAACAGTCGACTTGGTCGGGTGACTCGATGAATGAACTTAGAGGGTCAACTTTGTGGGGTGACTTGATGAACAGACCTAAAGAGTTGACTTGGTGAGAGTACTCGGTGGGGTGACCTGATGAACAGACTTAGAGAGTCAACTTGGTGAGAGTCCTTGGTGGGCCGACCTGGTTGGGTGACTTCGTGAACTGACTTAAAGAGTCGACTTGGTGGGAGTACTTCATGGGGTGACTTCATGAACGGACTTCAAGGGTCAACTTGGCGAGATGACTTGATGAACGGTCCTAAAGAGTTGACTTGGTGAGAGTACTTGGTGTGGTGACTTGATGAAAAGACTTAAAGAGTCGAATTGGTGAGAGTACTTGGTGGGGTGACTTGATGAACGCACTTGAAGGGTCGACTTGGTGGGGTGACTTTATGAACGGACTGAAAGAGTTGACGTGGTGAGAGTGCTTGGTGGGGTGACTTGATGAACATAGTTAAAGAGTCGACTTGGTGAGAGTACTTGGTGGGGTGACTTGATGAATGCACTTGAAGGGTCGACTTGGTGGGGTGACTTTATGAACGAACCAAAAGAGTTGACGTGGTGAGAGTGCTTGGTGGGGTGACTTGATGAACATAGTTAAAGAGTCGACTTGGTGAGAGTAGTTGGTCGGGTGACTTGATGAATGCACTTGAAGAATCGACTTGGTTAGAGTACTTGGTGGGGTGACTTGATGAACGGACTTAAAGATTTGACTTGGTGGGCCGACCTGGCGGGGTGACTTGATGAACGGACTTAGAGAGTCAACTTGGTGAGAGTACTTGGTGGGCCGACCTGGCCGGGTGACTTGATGAACAAACTTAAAGAGTCGACTTGGTGAGAGTACTCGGTGGGCTGACCTGGTCACGTGACTTGATGAACGGACTTAAAGAGTCAACTTGGTGGGCCGACTTGGCCAGGTGACTTGATGAACGAACTTAAAGGGTCGACTTGGTGGGTTGAACTAGCGGGGTGACTTGGTGAGAGTACTTGGTGGGCTGACCTGGCAGGGTGACTTGATGAACGAACTTAGAGAGTCGACTTTGTGAGAGTACTTGGTGGGTCGAACTGGCGAGGTGACTTGATGAACAAACTTAAAGAGTCGACCTGGTGAGAGAACTTGGTGGGCCAAGCTGGCGGGGTGAATTGATGAACGAACCTAAAGAGTTGACTTTTTGAGAGTACTTGGTGGGCCGACCTGGCGGGGT
This sequence comes from Cupressus sempervirens, assembly GCA_028749045.1. Lineage (NCBI taxonomy): Eukaryota > Viridiplantae > Streptophyta > Pinopsida > Cupressales > Cupressaceae > Cupressus > Cupressus sempervirens. The sequence continues at coordinate 558,282,800 of CM053784.1, read as the reverse complement.
GAGTTGATGACCGAACTTAAAGGGTCGACTTGGTGAGAGTACTTGGTGGGCCAACCTAGCGGGGGAACTCGATGAACGAACTTAAAGAGTCGACTTGGTGAGAGTACTTGGTGGCTCGACTTTATGAGCAGACTTAAAGAGTCCACGTGGTGAGAGTGGGCCTAATGGGGCGATGTGGTGAGTGGGCCTAACGGGGCGAGTTGGTGGGGCAACTTGGCGAGTGGTATTAGAGAGCCGACGTGGTGAGGCGACTCGGCGAGTTGGTTCATTGAGATGACATGATGAGCTGACTTGGCGAGTCGACCCGGCGAGCGAACTTAAAGAGTCAACTTGGCAACGTACTCGAGTCGACTTGGTGAGGTGACCCGGCGAGCGGGCTCAAAGAGTCAACATGGTGAGGCGACTCATTGAGTCAACATGGTGAGGCGACTTATGGTGAGGAGCTATCCTTGAGGCGACTTGGTGGGCCTACTTGATTAGTCGACTTGGTGAGCTGACCTAACGAGCTGACATGGTGAGCGGGCTTAAAGAGGCGATGACTTGGTGGGGTAACTTGGCAAGCCAACTTATCAAGGTGAGATGGTGAGTCGACTTGGTGAGCTGACTTAGTAAGCGCACTTAAAGAGTCAACTTCGTGAGGTGACTCGGCGAGTTAGCCTGCTGATGCGACTTGGGCAGGCCGACCTGGCAAACAAACTTAAAGAGGCGACTTGGGCGGGCTGACCTAGCGAGCGAACTTAAAGAGTTGACTTGGCAACGCACTTGAACAATTGACTTGGTGAGCTGACATGGTGAGTGGGCTTAGAGAAGCAACTCTACGGGGCGACTTGATGAACGGACTTAAAGGGTTGACTTGGCAGGGTGACTTGATGAACGGACCTAAAGAGTTGACTTGGTGAGAGTACTTGGCAGGGTGAACTGATGAACGGACTTAAAGAGTCGACTTGGTGGGAGTACTTGGTGGGCCGACTTGATGAACGGACTTATAGAGTCGACTTGGTGAGAGTAGTTGTTCTGGTGACTTGATGAACGGAATTAAAGAGTCGGCTTGGCGGGGTGACTTGATGAAAGGACTTAAACAGTCGACTTGGTCGGGTGACTCGATGAATGAACTTAGAGGGTCAACTTTGTGGGGTGACTTGATGAACAGACCTAAAGAGTTGACTTGGTGAGAGTACTCGGTGGGGTGACCTGATGAACAGACTTAGAGAGTCAACTTGGTGAGAGTCCTTGGTGGGCCGACCTGGTTGGGTGACTTCGTGAACTGACTTAAAGAGTCGACTTGGTGGGAGTACTTCATGGGGTGACTTCATGAACGGACTTCAAGGGTCAACTTGGCGAGATGACTTGATGAACGGTCCTAAAGAGTTGACTTGGTGAGAGTACTTGGTGTGGTGACTTGATGAAAAGACTTAAAGAGTCGAATTGGTGAGAGTACTTGGTGGGGTGACTTGATGAACGCACTTGAAGGGTCGACTTGGTGGGGTGACTTTATGAACGGACTGAAAGAGTTGACGTGGTGAGAGTGCTTGGTGGGGTGACTTGATGAACATAGTTAAAGAGTCGACTTGGTGAGAGTAGTTGGTCGGGTGACTTGATGAACGCACTTGAAGAATCGACTTGGTTAGAGTACTTGGTGGGGTGACTTGATGAATGGACTTAAAGATTCAACTTGGTGGGCCGACCTGGCAGGGTGAGTTGATGACCGAACTTAAAGGGTCGACTTGGTGAGAGTACTTGGTGGGCCGACCTGGCGGGGCGACTTGATGAATGAACTTAAAGAGTCGACTTGGTGAGAGTACTTGGTGGCTCGACTTTATGAGAAGACTTAAAGAGTCCACTTGGTGAGAGTGGGCCTAACGGGGCGATGTGGTGAGTGGGCCTAACGGGTCGAGTTGGTGGGGCGACTTGGTGAGTGGTATTAGAGAGCCGACATGGTGAGGCGACTCGACGAGTTGGTTCATTGAGATGACATGGTGAGCTGACTTGGCGAGTCGACCCGGCGAGCAAACTTAAAGAGTCGACTTGGCAACGTACTCGAGTCAACTTGGTGAGGCGACCCGGCGAGCGGGCTCAAAGAGTCAACATGGTGAGGTGACTCATTGAGTCAACATGGTGAGGCGACTCATGGTGAGGAGCTATCCTTGAGGCGACTTGGTGGGCCTACTTGATTAGTCGACTTGGTGAGCCGACCTGACGAGCTGACACAGTGAGCGGGCTTAAAGAGGCGACGACTTGGTGGGGTAACTCGGCAAGCCAACTTATCGAGGCGAGATGGTGAGTCGACTTGGTGAGCTGACTTGGTGAGCGCACTTAAAGAGTCAACTTCGTGAGGTGACTTGGCGAGTTAGCCTGCTGATGCGACTTGGGCGGGCCAACCTGGTGAACGAACTTAAAGAGGCGAATTGGGCAGGCTGACCTGGCGAGCGAACTTAAAGAGTTGACTTGGCAACGCACTTGAACAATCAACTTGGTGAGCTGACATGGTGAGTGGGCTTAGAGAAGCAACTCGGCAGGGCGACTTGATGAACGGACTTAAAGGGTCGACTTGGCGTGGTGACTTGATGAACGGACCTAAAGAGTTGACTTGGTGAGAGTACTTGGCGGGGTGAACTGATGAATGGACTTAAAGAGTCGACTTGGTGGGAGTACTTGGTGGGCCGACTTGATGAACGGACTTATAGAGTCGACTTGGTGAGAGTAGTTGTTCTGGTGACTTGATGAACGGACTTAAAGAGTCGGCTTGGCGGGGTGACTTGATGAAAGGACTTAAACAGTCGACTTCATCAGGTGACTCGATGAACGAACTCAGAGGGTCAACTTTGCGGGGTGACTTGATGAACGGACCTAAAGAGTTGACTTGGTGAGAGTACTCGGTGGGGTGACCTGATGAACAGACTTAGAGAGTCAACTTGGTGAGAGTCCTTGGTGGGCCGACCCAGTTGGGTGACTTCGTGAACTGACTTAAAGAGTCGACTTGGTTGGAGTACTGTGTGGGGTGACTTGATGAATGGACTTCAAGGGTCGACTTGGCGAGGTGACTTGATGAACGGTCCTAAAGAGTTGACCTTGTGAGAGTACTTGGTATGGTGACTTGATGAAAAGACTTAAAGAGTCGAATTGGTGAGAGTACTTGGTGGGGTGACTTGATGAACGCACTTGAAGGGTCGACTTGGTGGGGTGACTTTATGAACGGACCGAAAGAGTTGACGTGGTGAGAGTGCTTGGTGGGGTGACTTGATGAACATAGTTAAAGAGTCGACTTGGTGAGAGTAGTTGGTCGGGTGACTTGATGAACGCACTTGAAGAATCGACTTGGTTAGAGTACTTGGTGGGGTGACTTGATGAACGGACTTAAAGATTTGACTTGGTGGGCCGACCTAGCAGGGTGACTTGATGAACGAACTTAGAGAGTCAACTTGGTGAGAGTACTTGGTGGGCCGATCTGGCCGGGTGACTTGATGAACAAACTTAAAGAGTCAACTTGGTGAGAGTACTCGGTGGGCTGACCTGGTCACGTGACTTGATGAACGGACTTAAAGAGTCGACTTGGTGGGCCCACTTGGCCGGGTGGCATGATGAACGAACTTAAAGGGTCGACTTGGTGGGTCGAACTAGCGGGGTGACTTGGTGAGAGTACTTGGTGGGCTGACCTGGCAGGGTGACTTGATGAACGAACTTAGAGAGTCAACTTTGTGAGAGTACTTGGTGGGTCGAACTGGTGGGGTGACTTGATGAACAAACTTAAAGAGTCGACGTGGTGAGAGAACTTGGTGGGCCGAGCTGGCAGGGTGAATTGATGAACGAACCTAAAGAGTCGACTTTGTGAGAGTACTTGGTGGACCGACCTAGCAGGGTGAGTTGATGACCGAACTTAAAGGGTCGACTTGGTGAGAGTACTTGGTGGGCCGACCTGGCGGGGTGACTTGATGAACGAACTTAAAGAGTCAACTTGGTCAGAGTACTTGGTGGCTCGACTTTATGAGAAGACTTAAAGATTCCACTTGGTGAGAGTGGCCCTAACGGGGCGATGTGGTGAGTGGGCCTAACGGGGCGACTTGGTGGGGCGACTTGGTGAGTGGTATTAGAGAGCCGATGTGGTGAGGCAACTCGGCAAGTTGGTTCGTTGAGATGACATGGTGAGCTGACTTGGTGAGTCGACCCGGCGATCGAACTTAAAGAGTCGACTTGGCGAGCTATCCTTGAGGCGACTTGGTGGGCCTACTTGATTAGTTGACTTGGTGAGTTGACCTGACGAGCTGACACGGTGAGCAGGCTTAAAGAGGCGACGACTTGGTGGGGTAACTCGGCAAGCCAACTTATCGAGGTGAGATGGTGAGTCGAATTGGTGAGCTGACTTGGTGAGCACACTTAAAGAGTCAACTTCGTGAGGTGACTCGGCGAGTTAGCCCGCTGATGTGACTTGGGCGGGCCGACCTGGCGAACGAACTTAAAGAGGCGACTTGGGCGGGCTGACCTGGCGAGCGAACTTAAAGAGTTGACTTGGCAACGTACTTGAACAACCGACTTGGTGAGCTGACATGGTGAGTGGGCTTAGAGAAGCAACTCGGCGGGGCGACTTGATGAACAGACTTAAAGGGTCAACTTGATGAAGGGACCTAAAGAGTTGACTTGGTGAGAGTACTTGGTGGGGTGAACTGATGAACGGACTTAAAGAGTCAACTTGGTGGGAGTACTTGGTGGGCCGACTTGATGAACGGACTTACAGAGTCGACTTGGTGAGAGTAGTTGTTCTGGTGACTTGATGAACGGACTTAAAGAGTTAGCTTGGCAGGGTGACTTGATGAAAGGACTTAAACAGTCGACTTGGTCGGGTGACTCGATGAACGAACTTAGAGGGTTGACTTTGCGGGGTGACTTGATGAACGGACCTAAAGAGTTGACTTGGTGAGAGTACTTGGTTGGGTGACTCGATGAAAGGACTTAAAGAGTTGACTTGGTGAGAGTACTTGGTGGCTTGACTTTATGAGCAGACTTAAAGAGTCCACTTGGTGAGAGTGGGCCTAATGGGGCGATGTGGTGAGTGGGCCTAACGGGGCGAGTTGGTGGGGCGACTTGGTGAGTGGTATTAGAGAGCCGACGTGGTGAGGCGACTCGGCGAGTTGGTTCGTTGAGATGACATGGTGAGCTGACTTGGCGAGTCGACCTGGTGAGCGAACTTAAAGTGTCGACTTGGCAACATACTCGAGTCGACTTGGTGAGGCGACCCAGCGAGCGGGCTCAAAGAGTCAACATGGTGAGGTGACTCATTGAGTCAACATGGTGAGGCGACTCATGGTGAGGAGCTATCCTTGAGGCGACTTGGTGGGCCTACTTGATTAGTCGACTTGGTGAGCCGACCTGACGAGCTGACACGGTGAGCGGGCTTAAAGAGGCGACGACTTGGTGGGGTAACTCGGCAAGCCAACTTATCGAGGCGAGATGGTGAGTCGACTTGGTGAGCTGACTTGGTGAGCGCACTTAAAGAGTCAACTTCGTGAGGTGACTCGGCGAGTTAGCCCATTGATGTGACTTGGGCGAGCTGACCTGGTGAACGAACTTAAAGAGGTGACTTGGGTAGGCTGACCTGGTGAGCAAACTTAAAGAGTTGACTTGGCAACGTACTTGAACTATTGACTTGGTGAGCTGACATGGTGAGTGGGCTTAGAGAAGCAACTCGGCGGGGCAACTTGGCGAGCACACCTGCTGGGGCAAGGTGGTAAAATGACTAGGTGATTCGACTTGGTGAGCTGACTTAGGGAGCTGACTTGGTGAGCGAACTTAAGGGGTCGACTTGGTGAGGCAACCTGAATAGTCGACTCGGTGAGGTGACTTGGGGAGCCGACATGGTGAGCGATCTTAAAGAAGAGGCGACCTGGTGGGGCAACCTGGTGAGGCGAGACGGTAAGTCATCTTGGTGAGCCGGTTTGATGAGCTGTGAGTGGACTTAAAGAGTCAATTCTTGATTTGGAAAAGACCACATGGTTAGATGACTTGGTGAGCCGACCTAGCTAGCAAAATTGGCAAGCAAACTTATAGAATCGACTTGCTGTCCCCAGCCAGGATCGCACGCCTGGGTCAACCCAACTTGGGTCACCCGACTAGGTCAACCCATCTCTGTCGCCCCAGCCTCGGGCGACCCGACTGGGTCGCTAGAGTGGGTCGACGAGGGGAAAAAAAAAAAAAACAAAAAAAATCATGAGAGGCCCTGTACAGCGAAAAGCGCTAAATTTTGGGCATTACAAAAAAAAAAAAAAAAAACAAGTTACCCGCTTTTGGATCACACACAAGTTTCAGTTCACGTATTGCCGAGCCGACTCGAGGCGTTACGCCTAGCTAGCCGGATTCGAGGTAGGGTAGCCGAAACAATCCGATTTGAGAATTTTCTCTATAAAAAGAGATCATGATAGGCCTCGTAAGGCAAAAAAGAATGAAATTTTGGGAGTTAAAAAAAAAAACGTTACCCGGTTTTGGATCGCGCACAGGGCTCGGGTCACGTAGCATCGAGGTGCCCTGGGTGACATGATTCGAGAAAAAAGTCGACGGTGGCATGAGTCATGCAAAAACATTGGAGGCCATTAAGGCTTGAGGCGCTTCGAGTCGAGGTTGCCGAGGCAGGTCGGGTTGAAAACTTTGGGCGTTAACCAAAAAGAAAAAGTTAACCGCTTTTGGATCATGTACACAGCTCGGGGCACTTAGAATCAAGTCGAGCACGGTGACTTGACAAAAAAAAGAAAAAAGAAAAAGTTACCCGGTTTTGGATCACGTAAGTGACTCGGGCCACTCAGAATCAAGGCGAGTGCGATTACATGAGTCGAGCGAAAAAAAAATGGAGGCGGTTAAGGCTCGAGGCAATTCGAGTCGGGGTAGCTGAGTCGATTCGAAAACTTTGGCCGTTAGCTAGAAAAAGAGTTAATCGCTTTTGGATCACGTACATGACTTGGGGCACATAGAATCAAGTCAAGCACGGTGACATGAGTGGTTCGAAAAAATTGCAGGCGATTAAGGCTTGAGGCGATTTGAGTTGGGGTTGCTGACACGATTCGGGTTGAAATCTTTGGGTGTTAACCAAAGAAGGAAGAAGTTAACCACGTTTGGATCACGTACATGACTCGGGGCACCAAGTCGAGCACGATGACATGAGTCCTGCGAAAAAACTGGAGGCGGTTAAGGCTCGAGGCGATACGAGTCGGGGTCGCCGACACAATTTGGGTTGAAAACTTTGGGCGTTAACCAAAAAAAAGAGTTGACCACCTTTGGATCACGCACATGACTCGGCACACTTAGAATCATGTCGAGCACGGTGACATGAGTCGTGCAAAAAAATTGGAGGCGGTTAAGGCTCGACGCGATTCGAGTCGGGGTTCGGGTAATTCGGGCGATTCGTGTCGGGGTTGCCGACACGGTTCGAGTTGAATACTTTGGGCATTAACCCACAAAAAAAAAAAGGTTAACCTCTTTTGGACCACGTACATGACTCGGGGCACTTAGAATCAAGTCGAGCACGGTGACATGGGTTGTGCAAAAAATTCAGAGGCGATTCGAGTCAGGGTAGCCAACTCGATTTGAGTTCAAAACTTTGGGCGTTAACCAAAAAAATAAGTTGATCGGTTTTGGATCACGTACATGAGTCGTCTGCCCTCGCAAAAATTACAAAACTCGGGGACCCGCCTGGAATTTGTAGTCAGAAGATTTTTCTGCCCTCACGAAAATTTACAAACCCCACCCGCTCGAAATTTGGACTTGGAAGTTTTTTCCGCCCTCGCGGAATTTATAAACCTCACCCGCTCAAAATTTGGCACTTGGAAAATTATGAAACCCCGCCTGCTCAGAATTTGGACTTGGAAGATTTTTTCGCCCTCACAAAAATTGCAAACCCGACCCACATG